>JAHTLZ010000065.1:2425840-2442582 GCA_023846285.1 Phrynocephalus versicolor
CCCCCCCCATCCTTGTTGGGGGGCAGGAGGGGGTGAAGCTATAGCGCCCCCAAGCAAGCGGGCTGGAGAGGGAAACCTGGAGAGCTTTGCGCGGAGACGGTCTCCCGGAGGCGCTCCGGGGCTCCTCGGTTGCTGCTCCCTGCTGCCAGGTGACCAACCCCCCCCCCCGGCGCAGAGCCTCCTTTTCGGCCTCTGCCGGCACCCGGGGCCCGGCCTGATCCCCTCCACCTTCTGTGCCCTCCATCCCTCGCTCCTTCTCTTTCCTCTGCCTACCTTGCGAGGTACCCCGGGCGGACGACCTGGAGGCGCCATGTTGCCCTCTCGGCTCGCTTGTTCTCCGTCGCTTTCCCAGGAGGAGCATCCCGCCGGGCTCCGGGAGATGGGCGCTTGGCTTCGGGCGCTCGGTTTGGGGCCCGGAGTCCTATGTCAAAGAGCCCCAGAGAGCAGCCCGGAAAGGCGGTGGGGTGGGCGTGGATCGGCAAAAGGCGCGGAAGAAGGCACTTAAGCGGGAGCCAACTTGCCCGGAAGGCCAGGCTGGGTTCTAGCGCCGGTCCGGAGATCCCGACTTTTCTCCCGGACCCTTGCCTAGAACCAGGTAGCATCGGTGGGCACCCAGGCCCTTCCCCAAGGCTCTGCTTGGCACCGTGGACTGTTGGAAACTTTTCCAGGGAAACCCCCTTATCTGCGGCTGGAGTTGTAAATCCTCTCTTGCCCAGAGAGAAGCAGAGATGGGAGTAAAGCAAAGGCCAGGTTTGCTTCTCACCCTCTAGTCTAAAGGGCACCTGCCACTCACCCCATTGCTCCCTGGCTCTCTGGTGATCAATAGCAACAGCCTTTGGGTCCCAGATCAGGGGATTTTTAAAAAGCTCCCCATGCCTGGAGTAGCCTTTTGGGGGGGGGGGGAAGGCAGCTAGTGGTGGCCCGCTCCAGGGATGAGGATTCCCAAGGAAAGGGTGAACTTAGAACTTTTCAGCCCCAATCCTGCCCTGGTTGATCCAGGGCAAGAGGGCAAGGGTGGAGCAGGAAGGAAGCAGGGCTTGGAGTGTCACGCCCTCTCACCCTTCTTCTCCTAGTGGGAGCACCTAGGCCCTGATTTATGGAGACCCTTCCAGAAACAATCCGAAGGACACCCCTTGGCTTCGCAGCTCCCGTGGGGCGGAGGGCACAAGCCCCATGGAAGGAAGGGGACACTCTGGACCCAGGGTTCCCTGCTGGAACAGGCCATCCACCCAAGGGCCTGGATAGGCTTGCACAGCCGCTGATTTACACCGAGAGAGAAAACAAATGTGTACCATTTCAAGGCATGCCTTAAAAATCCACAGTTTTCATTTCAAGTCTTAAATGGGCATGAAGGAATTAAACGACACGAGTGAATAACAGCATTAGTTTCAATTAATTTTTTTAAATCCCGGCAACAATAAACTTTAGAAACAAAAGCGTTTTTACATCCTTAATTAGCCTTGCTTCCCATCTGTGGGCTTTTAAGTGCCTGTGCGCTTTGATTTAAACTCGGTGGGTGTTTGAAGCTGTTCCCCCCCACTCCTCCTCCTCCTCCTCCTCCTCCTCCTCCTGCCTTTTCTTTTTCTTCTTATTGTTGTTAAATGGGCATCTTCCTTCGGGCCTCCCTTTGTCCTTACCTGCTTCGCCTTTTTGTCTCACAGGTTGATTTCTGCTGGATTTCAGTGCCATCCACCACCACCTCCAGCCACAGTAAACAACACACACACACACACACACACACACACACACACACATCCCCTTCATCAGCAGTGCAGTGTTAGCACAGCCTCCAGCTGTGTGTAGAGCCAGGCACTCGTCTACCCCAAACTTCATTGCACTTTTGAAGTCTTTGTTTCTTCCTCTGCCCCTCCGTCCCCCCCTTTTTTTCAGTGGGATTTCAGTTTGTGTGTATTAAAGGAAGAATATTCCTGTAGGCTTCAGAGAAAGAGAGAGTGAGAAAGGAGAGACAACACCCTGGAAATTTCTGCAGTCTTTCAGCATTTCTTGCCCCAGGGCCATCGCCCCAAGCAGGGAGCTGAATGGAACTCTTACAACTGCCTTCTGTTTACCTTTTATGGTTAAAATAACAGCTTTGCAAAGGAGCAGCTTCCTGGAGAAAACGATTGGGTGAACTCATCACAAGCTGCAGCAGCCTAGCTAGTTTAATCACCCCTAGAGAGTTGAACAACTGTGAACTCAATGGGACACAAAACCATTTTGTGTGTAAATGAGCGTGCCATGGTGGTTATTCCACTTTCTATGGGCAAATTGTTTTTACAGGCGGCACTTAGGCAGGAAGAGAGGAGCTGCCTCTTAGAAGGTCCCCGGAGAGGGAGCAGAGGAACAGAAAGAGCAGCTATACATACAGATGAAAAGGCAGCCGGTGGAATTTGGGAGTGCAATCCACCCACGCAGTCCCACTCCATCAGCCTGGCGGAACTGCAGCGCAAGGTCCCCTGTTCGCATCCCTAAGGCTGGTGCAGGAAGAGTCCTGCCTAGTGGATCAGGCCCTCCACCTTCATCAAACACAGTTAGCATGCTTTTATCTAAGTAAACCACAAAGGAGGGTAGCTGGAACTGAAGCAGAAAGACCACAGAACACCTCAAATTAGATAGATCAGATCAGATTCAAAAGCTGCAAATCAGCAGAGATTTTAAAGTAAGTCTTTTCCATAGATTCCCTGCACAGACAAAGTGTTTGTTTTGTTTTTGGAAATTCCAAATGAGAAAATGTCACCCACCCCCTTTTTAGCAAATGCTAGTAACATGATAATGGGATGTTTATACTTCTGCTCATAATATTTGTCTCTGCTGCCAGAACAATAACTCTAAGAGGTGAAGTTGGTCATCTTGTCTTTCTAATCTTTAATCCGGATCTTCATTCCCATTCCTGTTTGATTCCCGCGTGTCCTGTCTTGCAGACTACTAGAAATGTTGATTTCTGTACCTTTGAAATGAGAGGCAGGGTGACACACCCACCCACCCACCCCCCAAAAGAGCTGTAATTGGCTGCCTAGTGAGATGGCAGCGTTACATCCTGGATACCATGTTGTCGACTTGGGCAGTTGGCATTCCATGCCAAATAACTTAAGAGCCGGTCCCTCTGGAGGCAGGTGGGCTAGCTTTTAAAGTAAACACTCCCATAACCTGACTGGGCTGCTTACCCTAAAACCACTTAATCCAGAAGTAAGTCTTAGAGAAAAGGGTTTTTGTTTTTTGCTTCCTAGGAGAGGAGTCATGTGTGGTATTTTGGGGGAGTGTCTGTTTGCAGAAACAAGATTTTGCTGATACATAATGGTTAGCCAGGATGCCAAGGCTCCGATTAATCGGAATCCTGGTGATGCAGGAGAAGTCAAGGTGCTCTTTTTCCCATTTCTGAAATCATGGCAAACCTCTAAAAGTGGTCCATTTCTCCCACCCCCACCTCGTGCTCGCTGTACAGTTTCATTCTGGAAAGACAGGAAGGCATAAAGATTTCCCTTCACTGGAAAAAAAGACTCTGTGTTCAAAAATAGGGACTTTTCCCTTAATTCCTACTATTTGAGATAACGGGATAGCTGGGGGGGGGGGCTTCAGAACAAAGACAGTCAGAGGTGACATCAAGCTTCCTGGCAGAAACTGTGCTGCGGAAGCCAAAAATCCAGCATGAATAAGAGCTTAGGGTGTTGGTGCTGGGAGAATACTAGGGTATGGGGAACGGTTGTATGTTTCTGTGTGCGCAAGCAACTGCGGGGATCTCCTCAGACAGGAATAGAACCGGGCAGAAACTGATTGTTTGCATGTGTGGTTGCTTTGTAAAAAAGCAAGTGTTTTCATTTCTTGAGACGGCTCTTGGCAAAAGCCACTGTGAAAAGCGGGGGGGGGGGGGGAGAGAGAGAGAGAGAGAGAGAGAGAGAGAGAAAGCAGAGCCTTTAAAGGACTGATCTCCTCTCCTTGAAGGTGGTGCTATTGTCAAAATGTTGACGATAATTTCCAGTTCGTGGGCTGAACTTCTGGGGCTGCTTTGGTCCTTTCATTGTTAGTCTCTGGATCCTTCGAAAGAGTCGGTCGACGCTGTTTCTGCATGCCAAGAAAGAAAATGATGTGGATCCATAATGGGGTGATGTATTTTCCAAGACCGAGGGACAAACAAATTTCTCAGACAAGTTGCTGTGTGCCTTCTTAGGCAAAAATGATGTTTGTTTCGCCGTCTGCTTCACATATTTCAGAAATGGTGCTAGCAGTCTCAAGGAAAGTCTTCCAGGTGGCGTGTTTTGAAAAGGTTTCTGCTGAGGATAGGAAGATGTTGTTTCAAAAAGAGAACTTGGAAATGATGAGGAACCTTGATCTGGCTCAGAAGTGGTTTTTTGCTGTGAGATCTTGCACGTGAGAAGTGAAGTGAGCAGAACATAGAGGCTGTGTGCTATGGCCCTAAACGACACTATCAAGAAAATTGCATTATGCTCCAAAATGGTTTTGTCTCTATAATTTCAGGCACATTCTGCTTTTAGCACAAGAAGCAGTGGGAGGGATTGGTTCATTGTTTTTGTACTACTTTCTCTTGGCTACCTTTATGTGTGGCAGGGGTACCGTGTGTCGGTTAAAGGAAAGAGCTGGTATTTTTCAGATGGAGAGCTGGTCACGATTTTTTTTTTAATGGTTGGGTATGGCGAAGTGCTTTTGTCTGTGCATGCCTCAAAGATCTATAGTCGTTTGGTAGAAATCTGATGTGTGGAGGTAAAAAATATCCAAAGCTCTTACACGTTTAAATCTGCTTGTTGAAAAGGGCTGGCTATCTGTAGTGTTGGGGCGTTTGTCTGTTTCTATAGGGCGTGAGGTGAGATTAAAGAAGGGCAGGGAATGATGTCTGAAGAATCATAGACATACTTATTTAAAATAGTCATTTGTGACTGATCTTCTCTAATCTTCCCACCAGTCAGATCGTGCACTCGGCAGATACAGAAGCTAGACCAGTTTTGTTGTAGAAGTGGTTATTTAAATAGCAATGCCTCCTCCCCCCCCCAAAAAAAAATTGTTCCAAGTTTGATGTGAATTTTACTACATGTCTAAATGAAATGCCTGAGGAGCTGAGGAAGTCACTAATTTAGAGGTGTCTTGTTACTGAGACAAACTTGCAAAAAAACCCTGAATCCCAATTCACAAATTGGTTATCCGTTTGTCAGGGGATATTTCACATCTAACACATAAGACGGCGACCTTTAATTAGAATTTTTGCAGTTTGTTTTATTCCCCTGGAGGCTGACACCTTGAAAAAAGACTCCCGCCCCCCACTTGATTTCTTATTGCTAATAAGCATCTTTCTCTTTGCCGCTAGTCCTCTGAGGAGCATGATGCAAATACACTTAATTAGGGAGGTGGCAGTAATTTGTTAGCTGAATATGTGATCAGGCAGATGCAAAAGCGATCTTATTAGATCTGTGATCACGTCGGAATCAAGGTGGTGCATCGCGGCCAGTAAGAGGAAGCTGTCCTTTCTCTCTCTCTCTCTCTCTCTCTCTCTCTCTCTCTCTCTCTTGGGCTTGCAGGAGGAAGGACGAGCCATGTCCCGCCTGTCTTTGACGCGCTCGCCGGTCTCTCCCTTGGCTGCTCAAGGAATCCCTCTGCCCGCTCAGCTCACCAAATCCAACGCCCCCGTCCACATTGATGTCGGAGGACACATGTACACCAGCAGCCTGGCCACTTTGACCAAGTACCCGGACTCCAGGTAAGGCTGCTCCTTTGCGCACCCAACCCTCGTTGCCTTCTCAGGACCCCTGCCTGTCCACAATAGGCCGGCGGCATGTTTCCTGAGGCATGCATTATGGGATGTATATGTTATTTCCAGAATGGTGTGTGTGTGTGTGTGTGTGTGTGTGTGTGTGTGTGTGTGTGTAAAAGGGAGGTATGGCGTGTCATATAATGCTGTCTTGGCAGCACCTGTTGAGGCCCGTGAGCTCCTCGGCTTTACCAGAAGATGCTCATTTACAGGGTTTCCATAAACGCAGCATGGGTGCGTATGCGCACACATGCCACCACACACATCCCGGTTGGTTCCTTTTGCATTGTTCTTTATGGGAGTCTTAATTGGCTTTTGTTCCTGGCCAGTTATTTGGAAATCTCAGTTCCGTCCATGAAACTGGCCAGCTTACCAAGTTGGGTTCAGCCGCAGGAATTCAGTCCCACAGAAGCAACTGGGCTTCTGAAAGCCCTTTGAGGGATGGGCAAATATAAAGTTGATAGGATGGACACATGAGTCACCAATAAATTGATCTGAATTTCTCCTGGCTGGTCAGCCAGGGGTCTGTTCCATCTGCATGGCTGTCACGGCCCCTCTTGGGAATGAATAACTGTTTCCTATGTTGTTGCTGTTTGTGCCCCTTTCGGCTGCTGATCTGCTTAAATGCTGAACAGTAATTTGTCATTGCACGAATCAACTGGTGTAGCGTTCGAGACAGCAAAAAGGCAAAAACAAGGCAACCTCGTAGGCCCTCTGCTTTTCTTCTCCGTGCTCTCCCAGTGTCAAATTGCTTTGGAAAAGGTTATAGGAAAGTACAGTGGACCCTCGTATAACAAACTGTTTGTATGACATAAAATCTGTATAACATAAAAAAATTCCGGAGACAGGGGCAATTTGCTTAACAGAATTGCCTATGAGGCGAATCCATACAACATAAAAATGATCATGAATAGAGATTACTCTGTTTTCAATGCATTCCTATGGAAAATGTGTATAAAGGAAAATTTGCTTAACATCATTTCATTTGGAACGATTTGATTCCTTTATACAAGGTGCCACTGTGTATGTAGATTTAGGCTTTGTCAGATGGAGGCTCCCCCCCTTTAAAGAGGGAAGTTATTCAATTGCTGGGTGCAAGGGAATATCAGCAGAGCAGGTATGATGCAAATGAGAACTCAGGGGCCCAGTTGTCAGGACCTTGGTTTACTCACAAAGATCTGCTTAGATTTGTGTGGCGTATAGTAGCGTCTGCACCTTCAGCCTTTTGTCGTAGGATTGTCATTGTATCTTACTTCCTCCAAAACAGATACTGCCACCCGTGTTTAATACATTCTCTTTTAATGTTATTAACTATTCACACCTCGGGCTCAATAGCTCCATGATTTAGATATCTGGCAGTGGTTCCAGAGGTTGGGAGTTTGATTCTCCAAGGGAGCCTCTTGGGAGAAAGGCCAGCCTGGGTGGCCTCGGGCCCGCAGCACTGTAGTCCCAGGGTGGCCCCAGAGGAAGGGAAGAGCAAACCCTTATCTATCTGGGAAACCCTGAGGAGGGGGATCCATAAGTCACACCTGACTTGACAGCGTGCAGTTATCATTAGCATGGAATCTGTCACTTACGAGTCTAGGCATATGATTTTTAAATGCAGGACAGAATGGCTTCCATCCCCGAAGCTTCTGCCGAAGGTGCCAGGCCGAGGGCTGGAGCCGTCTGCCACTTCAGAGTAGGAACGCCATCCACTCCCACTTAACGTTCTGCAGGTGTACTGCAATGCCTAGCAGAGCGAAGTTCAGAAATGAAGCTCCCTTCCGGATACAAAGAAACAGATAGAAAAGGCAATTGGACTTTTTCAAAGGAGCTTCCAGGAGGGAGAATGGATTAAGAGGTCCACCTGTAAGAGGCTTCTGGGTCTTGTTTTGTCTGAGCTCATAAACTGGGTCGCGGAGACAAAGGGAAGGGTTTCTCCATAAGTGAAGGTGCTCCTGGGAGGGCTGGACGTCTGCCGGAGAATCCAATGCGGCCAATTTGTAGGCTTTGAGGACCTGTTCGTAGGGCCCTCGGGGGGTTTCTTCAGGCACCTTGTGCAGATAAGACTGAGTCATGGCAGAAATGAAGGGAACGCGTCAGACTCGAGTGTGCAGAAGGGCAGGTTTTTGGAGCTAGCTGTTGCCGCTTGGACATGTTCTCCTCTCAGAGATGCTCCTTAGGAAAGAGGGTGGGAGTTGGTTCCGTGGCCGCATCGTCGTAAGCGCTCAGGGTTTCTGATCTGACCAAGGGACTGTGTGGGTTGAGCCAGGATGTCCTCTGTCTCTCGTGTGGTGCAGCAAAGCCAACAGGACTTTCGTGGGGAAGATGCCCTGTGCATATTCCTGCAAAAGGAATGTGGTTGGTGCTGTTGAGTAGAACCCATCCGTGTCAGTGGGTCATTAGAGAGAAAACCTCCCTAGGGATTTCCTGGTAGGTCTGTTGACCAGATCTCAGATTTGCCCTCAACTGTTAGAAGCTGAACATTTTGTGAGTGCATAGTGTAGTGGATTACGGCGTTGGTCTAGGACTCGGAAGATCTCAGTTCAAATCTCTGCTCAGCCATGGAAACTGGTGTGGGGGGGATGTTAGCACAGTGAAGACCACTCCTTGAATATCTCACTTTCCTTGAGAACCCCATTAGAGCTGAATAGGTCAGAAGGAACTTACAGGTACATAACACACACATGAGTATTGATCTGTTGTGCATTTTGATGAGCCAGATGCAAAAAGCTCGTTGGTCTTATAAGTGCATTACCCAAATAGCTGGCTAGGATGGGCTGGAATTCCTTGCTAAGTGAACGGTCGATGACAAACCCAAATTTTCTGGTGCATAACTGTGACACTCTGCAGGATCTGCTTGTGAAAAGCCCGTGCTTTAGTCCACTAGCTCTCAACATTATGGCTACTGTAGGACACGGCGGCACAGCCTGTTTTGATTTTCCAGACATTGAGGTTTCTGCACTTATGATACCAGCAAGCATATAAATCTTGACGGATCTCATAAGGCTTCCTTTCATTCCGAGGGACAGGTAAAGGACTTTGGAAATCAGAAGGAAGGAATCATGACTTGAAATATGTGTCATTTAATGATGGTAGGGACTCTCATTCTTTTGAAAGATTGTAGATTTGGGTGAAGTAAAGTTGAGTGCAAATATAGTCAGATATCTAAGGACATTGGATACCACAAACAAGCATTGTGGTACAAGGTTTTAAGGTTGCAGATTTTTTTAACTAAATGAGTAGAGTTGGAAGAGAAACACCTTGATCAATCCCATGTAGGACTGGTCATCCTTAGACCAGTGCTTCCTATCCTTGGGCAACCCAAGTGTTCTTGGACTAAAACTTCCAGACGCCTTCACCACTAGCTGTGCTGGCAGAGATGTCTGGGAGTCATATTCCAGGAACACCTGGGAACCCAAGGTTGGGAATGAGTGTTCTAAAATCTAGAGCGAGCTGTGAGGGTTTTGAGTGACTCACGCACGAGAAGTGGTGGTGGAGCCACCCCATAGCTCAGTGGTAAAGAATGTAGTGAGCAGTCTGAAGGTTCTTGGTTCCAGCTAGAACTTCTCCTGGTGGAGCTGAGAAGGATCTGCCCAAAACCTTAGAGAGATACTGCCAACTATGCAGTCAACCTTGTGCCTGGCTTTGGGGGCAGTAGGTTCTTTGAGCCATCAATCTCCAGGGACACAGATAAGATAAAGAAAGCCCAGCCACTGCAGGCAACTGTTTCATGGTTCAAATAAGGAAGCAGGAAAAGTAACCATTGGAAGTATGTGGCATTCATGGTGCTGGAGTTCTTATTTAAAAAGAACGGCATATATGAAGTGTGGAAAACTGGCTTGAGAATGCAGGAAGCCCAGAGTTTAGTTTTCTGGGGGCCTAAAAAATCCTCCTTCCAGACCCTGTGAAAAAGGGTGAGAAAACCAACCAGTGCACAATGTGAAAGAGTTCTTGAAGTAAGGGCATCAAGAGAGGACTGGAGAAGGGGTTGTGGGAAGACACCACAAGGAACAGAAAAGGACAGCACCCACCTTCTCCAACCCACTGACTGGTCCATGCACATGCTCAGCCCCCCAGCATCGCCATTGCACCTGTCCGCTTGCCAAGATGACGTGGCACGCACCATAGGTTCAGGTATGCTCTATTGCTCGTACTCCCTTCAAACGCAGAAGAGTATTGATCCCAGGGTTTAATGCAGATGAGTAAAAATACTTTCCTGGGTCTCCTCTGCCTTCTTCCTCGTTATTGCTGCTGTTGTAATAATAATAGTTGTGTGCCATCCAGTCGATGCTGAGTTATGGTGACCCTTTTCAGGGTTTCCTAGGTCAAGAGTACTCAGAAGTACTCAGTTGTTCCCTTCTTCTGAGGGTGTCCTTTGGGACTGTGCAGCTGGCCCAAGGCCACCCAGGCTGGCTCTTCTCCCAAGAAGGCACAGTGGGGTGAATCGAACTGCCAACCTCTGGTTTCACAGCCAGATAACCAAGGCCCTGAGTTCTCCTGCCCGCCATCATAATCAATGCTGTCCGGTCTATTCTGACTTCTGGTGACCCTTTCCAGAGTTCTCTAGGTAGAGAGTCCTCGAAATGGTTTTGCCGTTCCCTTCTCCTGGGGTGGCTCTAAGACGGTACAATATGCCCAAGGCCACCAAGGGTCACTTTTCTCCCCGCAGGTCCTGTGTGGGGAATTACTGAACTCCCAGCCTGTGGCTCTACAGCCTGATGTCTGACTCACCAGGCGATGTGAGTGCGAGAGAGAGAAAGAGAGAGAGAGAGAAATCTGCGGCAATGATCCAGTATAATTCAGTCAGAACTACCAGGGGGCTGGTGCCATGTAATACGTCCGTGGTTTCCATCCCTGTGCTTGTCTCCCAGGGCATTCAGCGTGAGACCAGGGAACCAGATCTTTGTTATCCTTTCTCGAGTGGCATAGCATGAAACATTTGCCAAACAGAATATAAGCGCAAGGGGCAGGAAGGCGAAACTGCAAATTAAGGAGCTTCCATGATAAATAGAATTGTTGCCTTATGCCTGTGGATTTAATCAATTCGTTTTTCTTTTCTTTTTCTTTTTCATTTTTTTTGCTCAAACTACTTGTGTCACCTGGTTTCTTTGGTGGTGACTTCACGTCTGTTTTGTCTCTGTTAGTGTTGCGCTTAGGAGCGGTACAAAAAAATGTTACTTCACGTCCGTTGCACAACTACTGAAATTTGTTTCGACCACACCCCCAGAACGGGTGCTAAGCGCAACAATCCTGTACCTGGTGCTGGGACAGGGTTTTCCCTTGTCACTCTTTGTTCCCGCTTCCTGTTCCAAGACAAGACACCATGTAGTAATAACTACCACACAACAAAACATTCATTTCTCTTAGAAAACTGTGTCCGGGGTTGTTTGTTTTTATTCTGACTTTTCAGAAGCAAAATGTTGAAAAAGAATTTTTTAGCCCTCCCCCCCCAAAAAAAAAAGAGAGAAAAGGAAGCTAGACAAATTCAGTGTGTTTGTCACGATACAAGACTGTGATGTAACACTTGTCACGAGACCATGGGAACACTGAAACAGGGACAAAACCCCGTGATTGTGACCAACGCTGTCACGGTACAAAACTAGTCACAGAACAAAAAAGGAAGTGAAGTAACCACCTTTGTTAAGTGCTTGGAATTTTTCTGAGCTGCTTGATTCGAACAATTATTTCATTAAACATGGCAGCTTTAATGCTAGACCAACGTTCAACCGCTGCCACAAAAACACGAAGTGTGTCTTTGTATGTGTGTTCCTATTCTTATTCTGTGATGTCTTCCTAGGATCTGTTGGCAATGTTGTGAGGATCTTGCTTTCTGTTGGGTTTTTAATTCAACTGTAAATTCAGCCACCCGTTAAATGGCCGCACAGTTTTATTGCAGGGGTATAATGTTCGGACATGGTGGCCTGTGGTGGTGGCCATATCAAAGCATGTTTTTGAGAAGGACTGAAAGTCCCAGAGCTGTGGGGAGGTTGGTAGGACAGCGGTACCAACCCCATGACCAAGAAGAGAGCCAGATGGTACCAAAACCTTCCCCTGGAGCCATGGGAAGCTCTCTGAAATGGTTTGTCATTGCTCATTGGAAGGATTCATTTCAAGAAAAGATGGCAGAGTACATGAGGACTTCCCCGAAGTATTCATATTATTAGGCAAGTGCACTTAATTGGTCAGAAGGAAGAAAACCCCTAGAACACAAGAACATAAGAAGAGCCCTGATGGATCAGGCCAAAGGCCCATCTAGTCCAGCTTCCTGTATCTCACAGTGGCTCCACCAAATGCCTCTGGGAGTGCATGAGACTAGATCTCTGTCTCCTGATACCATTCCCCTGCATCTGGTCCTTGAAGGACCACAGTTTTAAGCCTGGAGATTACACATCTCCATCATGGTTTGTAACCTGTGGTGGACTTTTCCACCAGGAATCTGTCCAATCCCCTTTTGAAGGCATCCAGGCCAGATGCCATCACCACATCCTGTAGCAGGGAGTTCCACAGATGAACAACACACTGTGTAAAAAAAATTTCCTGTGGGAAATAACACTTGCCTACTCTAAGACTTCCTTCATGTAAGGCTTGGTCTCGATCCAGAACATTTCACCTTTCTCCCCACCCAGACATAGACTTACGTGCACATATGATCTTCAACACAGACCTCTCCTTGATGTCTGGATCCAAATCCAGCCTAAATGAATACATAAGGCGGACAGATCCATTGTGTATTCAGTAGAATTCCCTAAAAGTGAGAGGACTTTGCTGAAAGATGCAGTCCTGTCCATGCCTACCCATTGAACCAGTGGGGATCACTTAGAAGTAAATCTGAATGAGACCAGGCTATTAGAGGCAGATTGGATGGGCGGGTGGCTAGATTATGTAGGTAGCTAGAGAAAATCTGGATAATTTGGATTCTCTAGAAATTCAAAGAAGTTGCGGAATTTCTTCAATCGAGGTGGAAACGTGTACAATCTGCTAATGTCCGCCTTACAATGCCTGGTGGATTTACTGGGACTTGGAACCTCTGCAGGGAGAGGTGACCAATCAGTGTGGTCTGTCCAGGACGGTGGACAATTCAAATAGTGGTTTTGTTTTTTGTTTTTGTTTTGTTTGTTTTTGTTTTTTTGTTTTGCAGACTTTCCTGTCACCTTGGAAGGTGGGATGAAGCTCTGTTTGACTCCTGGATTTGGAAAATAGCATAGACTATGGACACAGTTTCTCCTGCATGTCCCATCTTGAAATATGGAGTCAAACTATCCCTCCCCCCCGGTGTTGTTGGTGTTGTTGTTGTTGTTTTAGGAGCTGTCCATGATTAAATCAGTGGGGCAGAGACCAGAGCAAGACAGTTGGAAAGCTTTAAATGAATCTGTCCTCACAAGGACTAGATGCCATTTGAAGTCCAAGCCCTATTGTGCTTTTGGCACCCAAGAGGAGAATGCAAACCGCTTGGTAGCTTCTTGTAATCAGTTTCAATGGCATTAGCGAGATGAAATTACTTGTTGGCTGCTGTTATCCGAGGTATCCTAAACTTAGGTCCGCAGATGCTCTTGGGCTAGAAATCCTGGCTAGCACAGCTTGTAGTGAAGGCTTCTGGAAATATTAGTCCAAGAACATTGGGAGACCCGAGGTTGGGAAGCTTTGCTATTGTTGGGAGACTCAGCAAGTGTGTGTTTGACCTCTACATGTCCTTTGGTCCTGGAGACTTTCCTTTTGGTGCAGACAAAATGTCCAGATCTTTTGTGAAGTGAGAGCCACCAAGGATGGTGCTGGGCAGTTGCACATCTCAACAGCTTGTAAAAGCAGCAGGATTTGGTTTTGAGGCTGGTTGACCAGGTTTCAGCAATGGACTGGAGTGTCTTTTTGTATCTTGGTTGAGGGCATCAACCGCATCTCTTCTGCTTCTGAGGGGACTACTCTAACGGATGGTTTGTTTTTAAGGCTGAGAGCAAAACCCAATCTACATTCCCTGTAGGCTCCAATTAATAATATGCTTCCTAAATCGGGCCGAGTAAGGTGAGCAGACCGAGATGGGCCACGTCAGGGCGCCAGCTTTCTGGCATCTGCCTCTTGGGTTTAGTTATTTCTCTGATTTTTATCCTGAGTTTGTAGATCATTGCGGTCTATTTATTTTCAAGCATGACTGTGCACGGGAGGATAGGCGTCCCAATAAAAGCAGGACGGCTGCCAATGAGGCACCGTGCCAACATGAACCAGGTTGGCTTGTCATCTTTTGCCCATGTTGACTTAGCTGTGCCCCGTCCTAAACACGGTTGGGCTGGTTTGACCAGATGTTAGGAAATACGTTTCACCCACATGATAAGGAGCAGACCATGATCATGCCTTTGCTCAAAGAGCACCAGGTCACGGTGGACTGGGACTTGGAGAAGCGCCTCATTCCCAGTTGCCATGGGGTCATGCCCTAGTCACGTCATCTGTGGTGCCAGGCTGTTGTTTATGCCTCCACCTCTACAATGGATCCAGCCCAATTAAAAAAAGCAGGATAAATGAAATTATCATATCTATCATACTGATCTTAGAAAGCTGAAATATTTATGTATCCTTTGTTATTAGTTATGGAATAACGAGGTTTCTCAGGGTGATGGCGATCCAAAAATAATAATAGTGGTGGAACTAAAAATTCTAAAACTCCACATTGTCTTAAAATCAACGAAGCCTGATTTAAATCAGACTAGGGGCTTAAATCATGATAAGCAGCAAAGAATGTGGAGGCCTTTGGGAAATTAACAGTGGAAACATCCTTAAAGCAGGACAAACACGGTGGTGGTGGCTGATGCTGGTGTTATGTGCCATCAAGTCACTGCCAGCCTGTGTCGAACATATCAGTTAGTGACTTCCAGAGACAAAGATGCGGAGGTTTGAAAGCCTGTGAAAATATGAATTCTTGTCCTGTCTGACAACATCAGGGCATCCGTGTGAACTCCTGGTGAGGATATTGAGAAAGGCAAACAAATAAGGATATATAGCAATGGCATCAATAATAACAACGTTTCCCCTTTACACAGGTAAAGATTGTTTCTACCTTGAGGGAACATTTCCCATGCAAATATGACTCAACAAAGGAACTGAAGGGGTCTGTGATAGGTAGAGATGGGCAAGAAATGAACTTTTGATTCATTTCGTTATTCGTTTCATTCTGTAACAAAACAAAACATGAACTGCCCCCTCTTAAGAAAAATGTTGATGTTTGCTTTTTGTTCCCCGCCGGTGCCTCCTACCTGACTGGTGGTGGTGGTCCAGTGGCTGTCCCTCCTCCGGCTGCCGCTGACGCCCCCAGCCCCCAGGGAGGGGGCTTCCAGAAAGAGGGAAAAAACTGGCCCATGCTACAGCTTGTAGGTGGGCCACGTGCTCAGCCAGTTTAAAATGAATGAATGAATGAATGAATGAATGAATGAATGAATGAATGAATGAATGAATGAATGAATAATTTAAAAAAAACGATCCGGCCCACGAGCACCAGACCTGACCCATGGGCCACCGAACCAACGCACAGGCTGCCGAACCGGCCCACAGGCCAGCAGAACAATTTTTAAAAAAAAACCTGACCGGACTGTGCTACAGCTGGTAGGCGGGCCATGTGATCGGCCATTTTAAAAAATTAAATTAAAATTAAAATTAAATAAAATAAAAAACAAATCTGGCCCATGGGCTGCCGATCCAACCTGCAGGATTAAATAAAAATAAATAAATAAAAACCTGACCACTGGGGTTCAAATATAAATAAAGAAAGAAAACAAACCAAACTAAAATGAATTACAAAATGATTTTTTTTATAAAAATTCATTTCATAATTAACAAAATGAAATGGGGTGGAGGGACGAATTACAAAAAGAAACGCCAATTTGGCATTTCGTGCCCATCTCTAGTTATGGATCCTGGAAGAGGCTCCTGGGGAATGTTTTAGGTTGCCCTCACTATTTGTGCAGGTCTAGGGTGTGTGGGTGTGTGAGGCAGAACAGGGTCCGATTATCTCTTGCCACAGCAGATCACGGGGAAGCCTCCCAGGACCCCCCCCCCAGAATTCTACACAACCTGTCCATTTGAACAGGTTTCCTTCAGGAAGCATGTAAATCAGATCTCGGCCTGTGGGCTTTGCCGTGAGGTTTCGTGTGGGGCACAGCCAGCTAGACAACAGCTCCTCCGCCAATCCCCTGAAAGAAACATCAGTGGCACCAGAGAAACTTATTCATGGCAAAACACTGCATAGTCGAGGCTTTTGCTTGTTTCCATGATGCAGGTTAGATGCTCTCAAGCATCCAATGCCTGATCGCTCAGGCAAATGGTGGTGAAGTGGGGTTTCATTTTTTGAGAGACGGAAAAGAATCTAAAATGTGAAAATGAGGAAGAACTCTCCCATGCTTCCACCGCTATAAAGTTCCAAAGCTGATGCTCAAGTGTGGAGGGAAGCATATCAGAGTACTGATAAGACAGCTTCGGAGCTGTCTCGTTCATGTTTTCACCCTTGCCTCACGCAAAAGAGGCCGTGTTACACTTTGGAAACCTGGTGGAGATTTTCATGACAGATTGTGATCACGTCGGGGAAAAAAACTGTGAAAGCTCTCACGGCATCCAAGATGACATTTTATTCTTATTTCATTTTTTAAATGCTTTAAAAGCCACACACAGTCGAAACAAACTCGCACATGCAATAATTTTATCAGTCTGGATTGTTCATCAGTGGCAGAAGTGAAATCACAGTAGAAAAATCATGCTCCACTTATGCATAGTTTTTTCAACATTGTATATTCTTGGTCTTTGACAAATCTGTCTTGTGGGGAGAAGTTCAAGGAGAGTTACAATCAGCATTTAGCTTCTGCAGCTGTAGTGCACTTCTAACAACTGTAAACTGAACCAATCTATTTACTTTTAATGCAGTGCATCCCCCTCTGTCCATTTCCCGTCATAATGTTTGCTTGCTTGAAGAACCAGCACTCTCTTCTTCTTCTTCTTCTTCTTCTTCTTCTTCTTCTTCTTCTTCTTC
>JAHTLZ010000065.1:2442592-2456674 GCA_023846285.1 Phrynocephalus versicolor
TCTTCTTCTTCTTCTTCTTCTTCTTCTTCTTCTTCTTCTTCTTCTTCCTCCTCCTCCTCCTCCTCCTCCTCCTGCTGCTGAAGAGAGTCTATGAAGAATTCATTTCAGCTTGGGCAAGATTTTGGTACACTCCCAAAGGAACCTGAGGCCAGCTCAGTGGTTGAAGTCTCTGGCTACGGAGCCAGAGATGGGGAGTTCAATTGTCCACTGAGCCTCCGGAGGAAGAGCCAGCCTGGGGAGCCTCAGACAAGCTGCACAGTAGTCCCTGTATTCCACTGAAAATTCTCTAAAAGTTTATTGTCCGAATGTTCATTTTACTTTGTCTTATTGTGGAATAGGCCAATAAAGGTCCTTGCTTCGTTCCAGGTTGCTTCTAGGAAAAGGGAATGGGAAACCACTTTGGAATAAATGGGATAACTTTCAAAAAGTGCCCCTTTTAAGCCAAATTGGCTTGCTGACATACAATTATTATTTAGCTGTCTGGATAGCACAATGGCTTAGGATCGTGAGGTTGGAAGTTCAATTCCTCCCCGGTGCTTCCTTGCCAAAAGGAGCTGGACAGGGTGATCCAAAGGGTGTCTTCCATCTCTGCAGTTCTAAAATGTCCACCCCTGGGAGTCATCCCAGGCCACGTACCTCCTAAAACATCAGCCCCCCCAAAGCACTGGAAAGGATGGAAGCCACTTTGAGTTTCAGATACACGCTCACACACTTCCTAGTTTATATAATGCCTTTAGCCAACATAAGGCACCGGGTGGGGCTTGTTTTACGGGAGAACTCTTTGCTAGAATGTGGGTCTCTTTAATTTTGAACTTGAAATGTGAGGCCCCGGGAAAGGGAGCAAAGCTGTATCAGGCCACATGTTACTCTCCGGGCTGTGTGTCAGCACCCCCTTGATCTAGACAAACCAAAGCTCAAAATGTTCTTGTCTCTGTATTCTCTGGAAACAATGCAGGAAAAGGGAAAGGCCTTCTCCTTTATTGATTTCCCCGTTTTAATCCTGCGTATCGACTTTGCTCCTCAAGGAGGTGTAGAGAGATGAAGATAAGGTGCACTTCACTGGAAATCATGTCCTGAGGTCACGAGTAGAAATGCAGGCGATGTGGCGGCCTTCCGTCTTAATGGCTGGGCTTTGAACGCCTGGCGCCGTGAGAGGTCTCTGCTGCAAGGTTTTGATGTGCACGGATCCCTTCCTTGCACACAGTGCAAAGGGGCTGCCCAAGTGCAGACAGCTCAGGCCCCTGCACAGCCTGAGGCATTTGCTTTGGGGGAATGTCAGCCAATTGAGCTAGTTAAGGGGTCCACCCTATTCCTCACCCCCCCCACCCCAGCACAGGTTTTAACGGAGGTGGCTGTGTTGGTTTGTTCCTGCCGATTTACACTCAGAAAATTGGACATATGGTGGCACTTTTAAGACAGACACAGAGATGGGTGCATCCTTCATGGGTTAGAATCCATTTCTCTAGAGACATCCTGAAGAAAACACCAAAATTCACACTCAGACAAATTTGCTGACACATGCCCCTCTTCCTGGTTTTGCAAAAGTGACACATGCCCTTCTTCCTGGTTTTGCAATTGTTTGTGTCGTAGCATGACTCTTTTAATAGCAAATCACAAGGCTACAGCCTCCCCTTCCTGCTCCCACCCCCTGGTGTGCAGCATCTACAGGTAGACTGCCTCTGAACACGGAAGGAGTGCTCTCCTGCCCTGTCAATGATGTCTGCTTCTCCCTCTTCTTATTGGCACCCATTCCTGATGTGTGCTGTCCAGAAGTGCTTTCTAAAAATGTGTTTCAGATCTGCTGGGAATCAGCTTTGTTGTATATGGCACCTGTATGCTCTCAGATTTTCCGAGAAAAGCAGCACCCTGTTTCTTTCTACCTCATATTCCCAATTCTATAGACCTCTGTTTCCACCACCACCACCCCATTAGATGATGGGTTTCCTTAAACTGAGGAGTCCCTAAAATAACAGACTGCAATCCCTTACTCCTGGGAAATATGTGCTCCTCCTGCTCTGATGTTGTGGGAGCCCAGCATTCCCGTATGGCTAGTGAGTGGGGATGATGGCATTAATTATCTAGTGATATTTAAGGAGGTGCATATGCTCTTTTCAAAATCTATGCATTGAAGCTAGGACAGTTGGCATCTGCTTAGCTCAGGAGGCCCTTTCAGTGTAGCAGTTTTCCATCTAGTCCAGTGATTCCCAACCTTGCACTGTGATAGGGGTTCCTGCATGGCAGGAGGTTGGACTGGATGGCCCTTGAGGTCTCTTCCAACTCTATGATTCTATGATCCCCAGAAGTTCCTGGACTACAACTCCCAGAAATCCTGGGCAGGAGAGCAAGTGCTGAAGTCTTCTTGGGTTTTTCAATAACATCTGGGGTCATAAGGTTTGGAACCACTGCTCTAGCCACCTCCGAGTAAGCCCTGTCCAAAACATGACGTCTCCAGCAGCTATCTGGATGTTTGGCTGCCAGGTTGGTTGGTTGGTTTTAGGCCTGCCTGGAGATGCCAATGTCTGCACATTCCAGAGTTTGCAACATGGAACATGCGCTCCAATGTTTGAAGTATGGCCCTTCTCTCTTCCTGGGTCCTGTAGTTGAGCAAGGCTGCTGTGAATTAGTGGTCCTACACCCCCTGGACATTCACCATTCTCAGTATTCCTGGGGAAGGTAAGACATCAAACCAGTTTTAAGCAAACTTGGAGGTTCAGAACCTGCTGGTAGATGGAAGGAGAGGCAGGAGCCGCCGTGTGCCATGCAGAAACTCTTCTGCTACAGTTGTATAAAGAACTAGAAAGAAGACGAAAGAAGACCATCAGGGAATAGGAATGCAGGCGAAGAAAGAGGATGGGGACATTCTGTTGATGTTAAGATTTCCAAATGCCTGAGTAAGAGGATGAATCCTTCCAGGTGCTGAGCGCCTTGAAGTCCCGCTGCACTGGGAAGGGAGCGGAAGACTTCTCCCGCCAGAGTTGGGCCCTTAGGAAAGCAAAGGAACAGGAAGATGTTGGTTGGGGGGGTGTTTAATAGGAACAGCTTTTGATTAGACATTGATGTCTACATCCTAAATTTGTGGCACTTGAAACATGAAAGAGCACAGGGAGCCTGTTGGAGCAGCAGGCACAACGGTATTATAAAATAGGATATTTCAAAAATATGATTAGATTTCTTTAATTTCTTACTTGCCTGTAAAGTATTCTAGCTAAGCTATACAAAGGAAAGTTGCTTTTGCTACTCTTCCTCCCTCCCTCCTTGGTTATGTGGGGCAAACCGAGGGGTCCAAGGGGACCCACGGAGCACCAAGTGATATGGCCAAGTAACAGCAACCACTTAGCGGCTGGAGCAAAGCCCACAAACCCCAAACTGCAAGCAAGATCCTCGTGGGTACATGCCACATTAAGTGAGGATGCACAGAAGAGAGCCTACCTGGGCAGCGGTGTCCATCACAATCCTTGGGTCAAGGAAACAACCACACACCTACTTGTGCTCTTGATGGACGTCTGGACAGCAAATCAAATTAGGGGGAATTTGCCTCTTGGGGTCCTTCCAAAAGGCAAGCAAGGTGATGCCTCAGGAGGGGCAGAAGATTCTCACACCTCACAGGAAGAGTTGAAGGAAACCCTTTGGCTCTTGGGCCTCAGAGACAGAGCCGCCCAATGGGTCCCTTTGCCTTGTGCCGGGGTGAGCTGCACAGTCCCAAAGAGGAAACAGAGCAATCCTCAGCAGAGGCCATACCGTCTACTCAAGAAGCTCATCTGTCAAAATGTGCCAGGTCTTTTGAAAGTTGAGAAGTCGCAGATTTACCCTCTTCCAAATCCTTTCCTTACCGGGGTTTTAGTTTGAGTCCACATGGAAGACATTTTAGGAAGTGTTTGCTCTGGCAGGACTTGCCCTGAGAGTGTATGAAGTGTGAATGAGTCCTATCCCTGCACATGCTTTTAAGAGGTCCTTTGACCACCAAGTCAGGACATTGCAGACCTATAAGCTTTTCATGCTGGGCTTTCCTTTCCAGCACCAACATTAGCCAAAATCATCATCATCATCATCATCATCATCATCATCATCATCATCATCATCATCATCATCATGGTCAGGTTGCACCAAAGCCTTGCATTTTAAAAACCCTCACCGTTTGTGCAAAATACATAAATTTTGTGCAAAATTCATTTTTGTGCAAAATTATTCTTTCTTTTTCTTCAGTGTTAAAAATGCACTGAGGTTCACATGATCTTGCCCAGTAGGGAGCAAGTTTTCATTCTCCCCTGAAGGACAGAACAAATAAGGATTTCTATCCTTGGCCGTTGAACCAAGGGTGTGTGTTGTGTGTTGCATCGTTATAGTCGTGACCGACCCTTCGTGACCCCCCATGTCCATGGAGTTTTCTTGGCAGGAATACTGGGGTGGCTTGCCAGTTCCTACTCCAGGCGCCTAAAGCACCTGGTATTCCCTGGTGGTCTCCCATCCAAGTACTAACCAGGGCCGTCCCTGCTTAGCTTCTGAAATCAGGTGAGATGGGTGTAGCCGACCTTATCTGTCTCCACCAGGAGCAGGTCGTCTCCAGACCCCTGTCGGTTCCAGCCATTGATATCGGCGATGTCTAAGGATAAGAGTCATCTCCAACATGGCTAATTACGGTCGGGAATTGCGACGTTCCTATCCCTGCCTTCGTTTGTCCCCGAGTTTGCCCGTGATGATCTGATAACCCTTTTGGCAAATTTCTCTGTTCGATACACGAGTTCCATCAGCATTTCTACCTATAATGGAAAACCCTAATTGGATTCATAGTCAATCTCAGAAGCGCATATTATTCAAATTCAGAAGCATATATACTTCTCAATTCTCTTTCATCCCCCTCATCCGTTGTTACTGAAAGTTAGAAAATATTATAACTCCATCAGAACTCCCCAAAAAAATACAACCTCAGCCTCCCCTTCAGTACCTTGCCTTTTAAATAAATGTATTGATGGCTTATACCCCAGCTCTGATTTGGGGCAAAAAATAGATATTCTCATCTGTAGAGGGAAAATATAAAAGTATTACATCTAGGTAGTGGTAATAGACTCAGTCTTTCCTTCGGGTGCTGAAGAGCAGGTGGATGTAATATCCTTCAAAAGCTCTGAAGGAGTAGTGTATGGCTGATGATTGGGGGGGGGCAGAGGCGTTCCTCTGGCATTTGAGCATCAAAGTTAAAAGTTAAGAACACAGGGAGATTGCAGAAATTAAAGATGGAGGAACTTTTTTACCTTGCGGGGACCCATGGAATTGCACAGCTGCCTCCCTTGCCCCACCCGGTTAAGCTCATGAAAGAACATCAGTAATTCTTAATGGTCCTTTGGGGGGGGTAGCAGTGGGGAATGGGGCGGGTCCTTAGGCATATTCGGGGCCCGGGCACGGATTTTGAAAGCTGCTGCTCTATTCCCATCACAGGGTCATGGCCAGCTCGATGGCTTGTTCAGGCTAGAGGAAGGGGCTTCCAAGGCAGAAACAGACCCCCCCCCACTCGGCGCCATCTCCCTTTTGAGTGGCATTTCTGCCTGCAGAGCTGACCGAAGGTCCCTGCGGGAGGTGGGCACCCTTTGGTTTGCTTTTGGTTCCCAACAGAGAGAGACGGAAAAGAGGAACAGTGCCTCCGGGAAGTGCCTGAGAAATCCCTGGAAAAAAATCCTTCTCCCGCCTCCCGCTCTGGACGTGCCTTCCTTTGGGTCTCCGGAGAGAAACAGCTCTTGTAGAGAGCACATCATTAGAAGCAGAACATATTTTAAGGGCTGATTTCATATGATAATCCCAGCAGACGCTTCTGCTACATCCCGGAGTTTGTACCTTCCTTTGTTTTAGGATTGGTCTCCAGAATTTAAGGGTGGGATTCTTTGGGAGTCTGATTTTTGTCATATGTGGATGTTTGGTCTGAACCATGTCTCTCCAACACTAAAACACGTTCAGGCAATTTTAGGACTTTTGTCTTTGCACTCAAATCCTGAAAAGGACAACTAACAGCTTTGTACATGTTCATGCAGAGTGGATGTGCCACTGAATTCTCTGGGACTTTCTGACATATCTAGAAATGCAGCTTCATCTGGAAAGGACTGGGGTTGGAGCAGATATGGCCCAAGCAAAGCCAGGACCCCCCTCTGTAGCAGACAAAAGCAATGTGTGATGTGTTCTAAACAAAACAAAACGCATAAAATCACTGCAGAGTTGGGAGCAAACACCCCAACAGAAGGGAATTCAGAGCAAACCCTCCCTGCCTCCCACCCACCCACCCTCCAGGGCCTCCCAAGTAAGCCCTTCTTGGCACCGTGACGTAAAGGAGGGGAAGAATCAAGGGGCCCTTCTGTCCCGCCATTAGCCAAACACTCCCATTAAGGATCATATGATGAGCTCCATTCATGGCTTGCAACTAGCCAGTGCTGGTCTGTCCCCAATTCATTTCTACAAATGAGACATTGCGTGCCACGTATTATATTTTATTTACTTACTTATTTATTATTTATTTATTGGACTTATATTCTGCACCATCTAGCAACAAGGCCACTCTGGGCAGTGTACAGATTTAGTTATCAGTGAAAGGGTTCTTCACCTGTATCTCAACGGAAAAGACTTCTAGAGCCGCTTGGGAATCAGATAAGATCGTCCTGGCCTTTAGGGTTAGACTCTAAAAGAGGCAACAGAAAAAGAAGACGGGAGGGTGAGGGAGGAGGAAAAACAGCACCCTCGCATTTTGGCACCCACGGTATATTTGGAGGCCTTAATTGTATAAATGCACCCACTTGCATCTCAGTGCAGGTTAAATCAGGCTTTCCTTGCCTGTTTTGGTAGGCCTTTTTTCGGTCTTCAGTAGAATAAAACCAGAAAAATCAATGAACAAGAATTAGTCCTGTTTGGTTTGATGGCCTTTACAGAGACCACCTGTGTCCGTGCAATGAGCAGAGAGAGAGAGAGAGAGAGAGAGAGAGAAAGGAAAGGCATGAGAACATCAGCGAATGAGGCAGAATATAAAAATATATAGAATATATAGTCTGGTTCAGGCTAACAGATTTTGAATTCTGTCCCTCCCTCACAGGTTTGTGGCCCCAACCAGTCTTCTTAGAGATGGGGGGGGGAGGTTATCCACTCATATCAACCGGTTGTGACTGGATGGTGTTGGGCCATTTTTACAGGGCTAAGTGCTGGTTGTGTTCGGGGGAGAAGACCTGTGAATTATTTTGTCTTTGTGAAAATGGAATAAATTGAACGCTTTGAGTTGTGCCATGACATCATGACATTCAGATTAGGGTTAGCTTTGTGGACGTAGCTGTGCCGTGCTTGCCCAAACAGTTGCAAAACGCCATCGTCTCATTTCCTTTATTGATTTGATTTGACTTGATTTATATTCCGCCCCATTAGCGCAGACTCTACTTGCCTCGCCTCGCCTGGCTTTGCTTTTGGCAGTCCCACCAAACTCCCCCCGCCACGTAGAGCCCGTAGACGGTTTTGGCAGCCACAGGGGCATCGGTCCTGCGCGCTTCCTTCTGCCCTGCACCGGGAGGTCTCCTCTCCTGCTCAGCTCCTTGGCACTTTTCCCACCTGGGCTGCTGGGAACCCATCGTCTCAGCCGAAAAGCACAGGGGCCACGGGCAAGCTCCAGACCAGCGGCCACGGAGGCCTCAGAGCCCTTGTCAGCTCAGCTCTGCCCTCCTTGCTGTCTCTGGGATGAAACAGCCGGAGTGTGCTTGGGGAGGGGGTGGGGGGTGTTTGTCAGTGCGCGGCAACAGGGAGGAGGCAGCAAGGAGAGCCAGCCATTGGGGGGGGGGGAGAAATTGGAGCAGCGCAAGAGCCATGCGCTCGCGGCACAGAGGGAAATAAAGATCCGAAAGGACACCTTTCAGGGCTTATTCGCTGTAAACGAACAATTACAAACAGTTTGACACGGGGCACAGGCACTGTCTCTGCCATCCATTTTTAATAAGTGTAAACAGATAAATTATAAATAGCTCAAATATTACCAAACGGTTAAATATTAATCACACAAATTGCTGAAATTAACGTTCTCGGTGGCCTGTTGGCAAGGGAGGCTGGCAGACCGAAACCACGGCCGAGTGGAATGCCACTCCAAAAGTGGGCAGTCGGTGGCCGCTTCCACGGGGGGGGGGGAGGCCATGCTGCTTCTCCCTTGTCCACACGCAGAGGGGCAGGATCCGTTCGAGGCACCTGAGCGACCTTTAAAAAGACAAGGATGGGGCTGAGGGATTAGAAAGCAATCCCCCCCCCGAAGCACAGAACGCCTGGCATGTTGATTTGTCACTTTGGCGTGGCGTTGTTCTTGTTACGAAGCTGGCACAGAGATGTGACAGCTCACACAGGACCCTTTGGCGCTGTGAGCACAGTGTAGCTCTGGAGGTGTCCCTCAAGAGCTTCCAGGCTGCTGTGAGGTTTCCTGGGGCTCCGTCTGTCCGATCCCACGCTGATTGGTTCGCTGACACTCCGAACGCCATGGCCAGTACCTTGGGTGATCTTTGGTTCTCGGTGAGCACCCGAAACAACGATGAGCTGGAAGGGATTAGAAATAGAAGGACAGATCTATGCTCCTCACATTGGCTGATATGTAATGTGCAATATGCAAATGCAAACATAACAGCTGTGTATCCCACCCTTTGTCTTATTCATGCATTTGACCCATTTGTGTTACTCTTGGGCGTGGGGTGGGGAAGGCTGTAGGCACCTGAACTAGGGGAACGATGAGACAGCAGTGAAATGAAATCAAGGATGCCTTGAACCCACCTATCTTGGGCCCATCTCCTCTTGTCCTTTGGATTTCAGCAGGTGTTGCAAACACACAGTCAAACGTGTCATATCCAGAAAGGAACTTGGCCTTCTAAAAACAATCATTATAGAATAACAGAGTTGTGTGGGGGCTACAAGGCCATCCTTGCAAGAACTGAGTGTTGGAGCCCTCACCACCTCTTCAGTTAGGAGGTTTTTCTTGATATGGAAAAGACGGAAGGTGGGTTCTCATCATCACTTGAGCCCCCCGTTGTGTGTCCTGCACTGTGGGATGATGGAGAACAGACCCTGCTCTTCCTCTGTAGGACAGCCTTTCCAGTCTTTGGCGAGTGCTACCCTAGCTCCCTTCCGTCTCTTTACTTCACAGCTACACAGGCCCAGTTCTTCCAGCCTTTCCTGGTAGGGATTGGTGTCCAGGCCCTTGATCATCCTGGTTGCCTTCCTCTAAACTGCTTCCGTTTCCTTTGGAATCAAGGACTGCTGGGACACGGTCACTCTCGGCTAGGGCTTCCCTTAGTCTCTCCAGCCTCCTGCCCCAAGTCCTCTCCATTGGTTAGAATCAAGTCCAAGATCTTCTTCAACGTGTTGTGATGATTTTATCCATAACATCGAAGAACCAGCTCCACGCGCTGGCGTCTTCAAACCCCTTGAATAAAATCTCAATTAAGTTGCACATCTATGAATTCACCAGGAGGATTCACCCATTCAGCACAAACATAGGAATTACACCTAGACCAAGTTGGCAAGGGCTGTCTAAGTGGCAACCACAGCTCCAGATTCTTCAGCTCTCCTGCTCTTTCTAATTCTAGTCTTTTGCTCTTAGCCCTGCTCTTTCTCAGTCTAATTCCTTTGGGCTGAGCCTATTTAATAAGGAGTTACCTAAGCATGTGGTAGGGGGGAATGCTCAGCCCTGGTCGAGATTTATAATAAATTGGTGTGTGTGTGTGGGGGGGGTGTATTCTTGTTTTCCTTAGTGCTTCAGCTCCTCACTGTGTGTGAGGGTTTTCTGCCCCAGAGCAGGCTTGCCACTGAGGAAATGCCGCTCAAGATGAGGGGGACACCCCAGGCCTTTTGTTTTCTTGCCGTGCAAATTTCATCCCGCCTGGGAAGCTCCCTCCCGTTCGTCCTTGTGAGGGAAGAAACAGCTTTGCCCTGTCTGGCAAAGTGATTTTGTCCCAAATCTGAGCAAGGGCAGGGTGTGGAAGGGCCTTAGGTTGCCTGAACCAGGGAAGCAAAGGTGCACCGCGGGAAGGAGCTATCTGTGGATCAAGCAGGCAGGAAAAAACAGGTGAGGAGAGCCAGCAAACCCCTTTCGCCCACATCCGTCATGAAAGCGGTAACTCGATGGGAGTTCCTGCAAACATCTAATCTCCTTTCATCGCCGCTCTAAATGTTCTCCAAAGTTGCAGCATCGCTCAATTAATTCAGTACGAGATGGAGCCCAGGCCTTATCAGTGATTCCCCCGCTAATTGATTCCAGTTTTAACCCAGAGTAATAGAGGGGTGGAATTCCTGTTCCAGCCTCGTGCATCATCGCCACAGTGGAATTAACTCTCCGCCCGGCAAAGTACTTGGATGGGTGACCACCAGGGAATACCAGGTGCTGTAGGCGCCTGGAGTAGGAACTGGCAAGCCACTCCAGTATTCCTGCCAAGAAAACTCCATGGGCATGGGGGTCATGAAGGGTCGGTCACGACTGTAACGACACAAAACACACACACACACACAGGCAAAGCCTTTCTCTAATTCCTAGGATTTCAGGCGAGTGAGTTATGTAGATTGCTGAAAGCAGGAAGGGCAAGCAGGAAGGCATTTTCGGATGCTTTACGAGGTCTACCTGCAGAGGTGTGCTAGCATCCTACCCTCCTAATATTCTGGAAGTGTTTCAGGACACCCCAGTCCCTTATTGTTGGTCATTTGTGTCTGATTATGTCTGTTGCCGCCATCTTAATTTTTAGGTCTGTTGTCCTTTCCGTACAGTATATTATAATTTTTATATTTTTATATTTCTGGATTGGGTAGGATTTGACTGTTTCCTCTATGTTTGTTTCATTGCCTAGGGCAGTGGCAAGGCCACTAGTTAGTGAAGTATAAAAATATAATTAAATAATTATGTGTATAATAATTTATATTACTCTTGGCTCACATGGTCTGCTCGACTGAGTTCCTTTCTGGTGTTTTGTCATTCTTCTGGTGGTAAATATAATGATTTTGATAATCCTGCTATCTACCTGATACATTTGCCGCACAGAAGTCCCCTCTGAACTCAAGTAGAGGATGCTGAGTATCTCACCAGTTAACCTACGGATTCCAGCGAATGGAAGGGTGGCAATTAAAGTGAGATCACATGGCTATCAGAGCCTACATTCAATGTCAACTCTAGACATCAGAGGAAAACACCTTCTCTGAATCCACTGTTTTGTTTTCGCTCAGATTCCATGATCAAGGGATGTTTCTCTTTCCGTGGCTCGCAACTTCCTCTGATCTGAAGGATCTGGCTGAAAGCAAGGCGTTGCGGGAGGGGGGGGAGGTTGGCCTCTTGTTGCAGAGATGCCAGTGCCCTCCTGCAGACGGGCAGAACTCCTTTGTTCCTGGAAGCGTGTGGACTAGACATGGGCACGACCAGAAAAAATGACGTTTTGAGTTGTCGTTTGTCGGGATGGGTCTGTTTTGGGTCGTTTCCGTTTGTCGCGAAATTTTTCAAAAATTTGTCATTTCCGTTTGTCGTTTGTGTTAGGGTTAGGGTTGGGGTTAGGGTAAGTCGGTGGGCTCTGGGAGGCACCTTTCTGAGTGCTTCTACTCTGACCCACTAAGAAGGGAAGTGTACTGGCGTACAGGTTATGCTTAGGGTTGGGGTTAGGGTAAGGGCTAGGGTTAGGGTTATGGTTAGGTTTAGGGTGGGTCACTGGGCTGCACCTCTGGGTGCCTCTGACCCACTAAGAAGGACAGTGTACTGGCGTATGGGTTAGGGTTAGGGTTAGGGTTAGGGTTAGGGTTAGTGGGCTTTTTATGCCCTCTGGCACATCCAGAAGTCTCAGTCAAAACCTGGCCATGCGATTGGTGGAATGGGTCAAAAAAATTGCATGGTCCCATCCCATGGCCAGCCCACCATTGTGCATGTGCAGGTGTAAAAAAATAAAAATAAAATAAAATAAAATCAATGGAGACGTTTTATTGCAAGAAAAACCCACTGCTGCTACTATAAAAATTCAGGCAGTTAAAATACCTAATTTTCACATGTTTCTGTTGTGCTTTAGTGGGTTTTTTGAATGACCACGATTTAAAAATAAATGTTGCGGTCACCATTTTGGATCCCCCCCACCCCATGGCATAGAGACAGCCCAGGAAAGGAGGGGGGAAGGCCGGGGACCCCCCCCCCTGAAAACACCCCTCTGGTAGTTGCCCTCACTCAGGCAGGCATATTTTCGCCTGCCTTTTTTGCCGGGAATCGGGGGGTTTTTTTTTACTTTTTAAAACTTTTTTTCTGTGCTGCTGTAGGCAATGGCATCGCTCGAGCCTGCGATGCCATGAACAACAACGATAAACATGAGCCAATTTTTCTTTTTTCGGGTCAGGTTCGAGCTGGAGCAGAGTAATTCTCGTTACCGTTATCGTTACGTAACGATAACGAGAACCGAAAACGAAAACGAGAATTTCGCCACTCCGTGCCCATGTCTAGTGTGGACCCAGAAGAGCTTTTGTATACACACACGGGTGTGGCAGCTGCACCCGGCCCACGGGCTGTAAAGGTGATCAGGGGTCCCAAGACCCTCTCGTGTCAGAAGCAGTCCTGAGCCGAGCGCTAGCCAGAGGAAACACGGCCACAGAAACTTGATTGCTTTTTTTAAAATTATTTTTTCCTCTTCTGTTTCGTAATTAGTAACAAGGGCAAGGACAAGAAGGCGTGGGTTCGTTAATGCATTCAGGCCTGTTCTCTAATTGATTTGAATCCCACATGGCTCATTTTGTGTGTGTGTGTGTGTGTGTGTGTGTGTGTGTGTGCTTACCTGCCTAAATGTTGGGGGCACTGACGGACCAGGAGCAGGAGGTGAGGGCAGCGCCACCGGTCCCTCTGCGGCCCAGTTTGGGCATAAGGCCTTCATCTGGGAATTATCAGAGCTCCAGCAATATTAAGTATCTCTGTAATTAATCCAGAAGAGAGTAGATGGCACATTAATGAAATCTGCAGATGACTGCTAAATTAGAAGGAACTGGAAATGCCAGATTTAGGAGTGATAGCAGAAAGAAAATTATACATGAAGCGGGAGAGACAATATGCGACATCAAACGCAGGCTTCCCGATCTGGGCTCTGCGAGAGGGTGGCAGGAGCCTGTCCCCAAACCACCCGAGCAGAACATCACGCCCAAACTCCAGACGGTCTGGTGGGAACTTCGGGGTTCCTCGGAGACACCAGCACGTTAGGAGGGAACTGGGAGAGTTGTGGGGGGAGGGGGATATGTCTTTCTGCAGAAAAAGCCGGGTGGTCTTCAGAGAGGCTTCAAGCATGAGACACGTCATGTAACAGAACGACAGGAGAGAGAGAGAAAGAGAAAGAGGTGGGTTGTTTCAAAGGGTGCTTTGTGACAGCAGAGCTTTTGGGACCTCCTTAGGTCATGAGACTGGGGTTGGCAGCTGGCAGCCCCCCAAAATAAAATCAGTCCGCATAGGAAAAGGAGTCGTGATGTTTCTGTTAACATAACAACAGCGTTGCTCTCTGTCAAGATTAAGGCAGACTTGTGTGGCACTCTCAAGCAGCCACACACTCTGGGGCTGGGCAGAGGCCTCCCCGACCAGGATGGACCCCCGCTCCCTCTGGGGAAACGAAGCACACGCAGAAGGCAGTTCCGAGTCATGGGTCTCAGATGATGATTGAGCCAAGGAGGGACACCAAGAGTCCAACCCTTGCCTCTTCACTTGACAACTCACTTGGGTTGGTTTCTCTGAGTCAAGGGCGATTGTCCCTGAATCATTGCGTGTTGGGTTTTATTGATTGGTAGAGCATCTATACCACCCAACTGAGTAAAAGACTACTTGGGTCGGTTGACATATTTAAGCAAAACTATAATAATTCTAAAAATGCACAAACTGCTAACAGTGAAAACCAAAACATGAGGGCGACCAAGGATGGCTGTCAGGTGGCTTAGATCGGTGGTCCCCAACCCCCGGTCCATGGACCGGTGCCGGTCCGTGGACCGGTCGGCACCGGGCCGCCTGGGGAGGCCGGGGAGGCTCCTCCCCTTTTCCTCCGCCGCCCTCCTCCTCCTCTTCTTCTCTCCCGCGGGCGGCCGGTGGAGGAGGAAGGCTGGAGGAGCGCAGGA
>JAHTLZ010000065.1:2475079-2490439 GCA_023846285.1 Phrynocephalus versicolor
CTTCCTTCCTTCCTTCCTTCCTTCCTTCCTTCCTTCCTTCCTTCCTTCTGTCCATCCATCCCTGCTTCCTTTCATCCATATATCACCTCCTTTCTTCCCTCCTCCACTCCTTTGATTCATCTATCATCTCCTTCATTGCTTGCTTGCTTGCTTGCTTGCTTGCTTCCTTCCTTCCTTCCTTCCTTCCTTCCTTCCTTCCTTATTTATTTATTTATTTATTTATTTATTTATTGCATTTATACCCCGCTTATCTACAATGTGTACTCTAAGCGGCTTACAAAACATCAGGCTTCAATAGCCACACAAATTACAAAAAAGTTACAAAAAAGCACAAATAAAGACAAATAATAAAAACGCTTCCATCTGTCCTTCAGTCCTTCCGTCCTTCCTTCCTTTCATCCATATACTGTATCATCACCTCCTTCCTTCCATTCCTTCCATCCATCCATCTATCATCACCTCCTTCCTTCCTTCCTTGAGTACAAAAATACTCAACAAGCATTATCTTTGAATCCTGCCTGATTCTGAACAAGGCCTATGTTCATATTGATTTTATATGTGGCTTTACGTCGTCTGTGTTTTTCGGGCTGCACCCTGTTTTGGTTTACAAATGCCTCAAAATAAACAGAACCTTGTTGGGGGGTCAGGAAAACATCTGGACGGGTCCCTTTTGCCTTTCTCGACCTCTTGGCTCAGGCAGCGCATCCCACCTGGATTCACTGGGCGTGACCCGGATCTTCCAGACCCCTGGACGGGTTTTCTTGAGGGTCTCGCTCTCTCAACCCTAACAGGTTGCTTTTTTCTTCTTTAAACCGCAGGTGCTCGAGCGGTTGTTCCAGAAGGGATTCACCATGGCGGCATCCTGTGGGGGAGGCGTGGATTCCTCTCAGTTCAGTGAATTCGTCCTATGTCGTGAGGACCGGAGGCCCCAACCCAACACCACCATCAGGATAAAGCAAGAGCCCCTGGACTAAAGGAGCCCCTCCCCCCATCCCCCCTCCTTTGTGAACGTAGACGTGTTTTAATAGTCCCTTGTGTGGAGACACGACGGATTCGCAAGCAGTATTACAGAAGCAAGCGGCCCTGACCTTGCCAGTGAGGGGCATGTCTGGGGCCACCTGTCGCAGCGCCCTCTGTGGTCTCTTGTTGGAAGCGAAGGCACTGCCAAGACCAAGTGCCAATGCATTGGTTACCTTCTGCTGGCCCCTGAGCACGCTCGGCATCCTGATGTTCGGGGGGGGGGTGCTCTCAGCAGCCTGGTGTGGGGCAAATCAGCCTCGCTTCGGGGACAGTCTGACTTTCCACTGGACTTCTCTTGGGAAGAGGCACCCTTGACTTTTGTAGGCATCCATTGAAGGAACTTGTCTGCCAGTGTCCCAGAGGACCACCTCTTCCTCCGTTGGGGGGGCACCAAGGACTGAGGGGGTGCCAAAAGGGAGCTGGCCTCCCCCTCTGAGTGTCTCCCCCTGCCCTTCCGGACGGCCATCTCCAACACCTCCTTCCCTGAGAGACGGGCGATTGCATCTCCTTTTGTTAACTCATGCTACGATTTCCTTTGCTCATTGTATCAAATGGCTTATTTTTCTACGATACTTCCAATGGTCAATGTACAGAAGCTGCCTCAAACAGGGACCAATTTGTATATTATTATTATTATTATTATTATTATTATTATTATTTTTCTGGTGCTGAACTTTTCTGGAAATCCATTTTAGTTCCAAACCATCTGCCTCAGAGAGTACGCCGTGGTGATGTTTGATATATTGCTCATGCATCTGAGGAATGATTTAACTCTAACAGAACATTTGCAGATTTTTGGAAACAAGAGCCTCAGAGAAAGTTCTCAGTATTAAACATCCCCTGTCATGGATCCCAAGTTTAGGCTGCACTGTCCTTTCATATGCCATAGATTTTGCAATGGGACGTCAGAAGGAAAATGGCCCTGTAGCGCCCAATTTTTACCTTTTTTATAAAAAAAACCTCTCCCTAAGATGTCTTGAAAGATGACACAAAAACAAGAACCCCCCCCCCCCCAATTGGATCAGATTGTGGTCTCAGGGGTTTATATCCGACATATAAATCTTCTTACAGGAAAAGGTTTCTAAAACCAAGCAGCACTCAACAACCTTTTCTTTTGGGGCTAGAAATTCCTTGAAATAAACTGATTTGGCTGAGCAGAAATAATTTTCCACCCAGAATACACAAGGATGTGAGCTTTGGCCACACAAGGATAAGTAAAATCAGAAGGGTGGAAGCAGAAGAGAAATGGGATCGTGCTTGTAGGAATTGACCCCTTAACCACACACCAAATGTGTCTTGTGAATTCAGCCTGTGTGTGTGTGTGTGTGTGCACAATCTCCATCCTTCATAGGCTTGGTTCACAAAGCACATTAGACACACAAGAGGTGGAAACCTCTGTGCCCAATGGATGCTGAAATATTTGTTCACATTTTTTGTTGAAGACAGCTACAAAATGCTGGCACCGGAATTGCCCATATAGACTTGGGGTTGTCTCTGTAAGACACCCCCATGTAGAAGACGAGCCGCACTTTTCCAACCCAAAATTACAGTTTCACAGCCACATGGTTCTCTCCTCGGCTTACTTCTGTGCATAAGACAACTCTCAGTTTTTAGTCTAACGGTTTTAGACAATAGTCTTATCCACAAGAAAATGCTGCACCTTGTGTGGGTGTCTGAACCTGCAAAGGGCTTATTTGAAGACATTGTTAATTTACATCCACTTCTGATGTAAAGGTTTTTCCTGAGATAGCAATGTTTAAAGCAATTCTTTGAGCACCTACCCAAGGAAACACACAAATGTGCCACTGATTTGTGCCAGAAATGTTGGTTGCAATTGATGGACCAAGCCCATTTCACTCCTACCACCGCCGCCGCCGCTGCCGCACATGAAGACCAATTTATTACTTATGTCTCATGTGATTCCTGGGGGCAGGGGGGGCGGTGTTTGAGCGATGAAGGGCATTTTATCATAAATGATGAAGTTAATGGCAGCGGGCATAGATCTGCTTGAGGTCACTTGAAGTGTCGTTGTCCCTAGAAGCCTGGGAACTGTCGTTGAGGGAGGGAGCTGTGAATCCTTTGTCGGAGGCTCCAAACCTTGTGCAAAGGGACCGAGTTTTTCAAGCCTCTTGCACAGAAGGGGAGCCTCGCAAGGAAGCCTGGATCCTAACCACGGGTAGGGAAGAAAACAGCATGGCCCTGTCCCCAATACCAAACGCAGGGAGGAGGGGAGCAGTCCTTGGTGGTGAAGAGTGTGTGGGGGGGGGGGGGGGAGGGGTCACCTGTTCAGCCGGTCCCTCCCCTGCTGGCATGTTTGCAGATCAAGCTGCAGTTGGAAGAAGGGGGCAGCTTTATTGGGCTCACCAACCCAAGCTGTGGAAGACCAGGAGCCCCTTTCAGCATTCAGGATTAAACTAAACACATGTCAAGGGGTGGCAAACTCCCCATCTCCCCCCCCCCCGCACCCTTGTGGAGAGAAGCGGTCTAAAGAGCTTCCTCTAAGCCTCGGAGATCTTTCTGCTATGGGGAACCCTGGGCCACCCCTCCTGGAGGGCCTGCCATCTTAGATGGCTTCTCTCCACAGGAGGGAAGAGACCTTGCTGAGCAACCAGACTTCGCCTGTTTAACTGATTTCTATCCTGGCCACTTAAACAAGGCTGAAGCCTTGCACCATTGAACGTGGGTCTCCCGGTCTGCCCATCAGAGCCATAACAAGTAATTGTGGTGACACTTGAGCGGCATGAGATGGGTGAAATGCCTGAGCATGAGCACAGGTGGATGGCTGTGCTGGGACCACAAGAAGCCCACAGATGTTCTGTTTTCTTTTGCTCAGAAAGGAGTCCATGGAGGTGGTTATATGTGTGTAAGGTAGCATCACTCCATCCCAGCAGCAGAGACCAATAGCTAAGGCCATGTCCTTCAGCAGCCAAAAAAAAAAAAAATAGTCTCCTCCAAAAGTTGACACCCCGGGCCAAAGCCCCATTTTAGCTCTGCCACTCCTTCACCAGGTTTCCAGGTCTCCCCAGCTGAGCTGGCCGCCTCCTCAGAAGCACGGGCGGACCCCCCCCCCCCGCCTCAGCCCAGACGTTTTCTACTTTCACGGCACTCAGAGTAAAATGGCTCAGTCCCTGCGGCCCTTCCTTTTTTGTATGTAAAGTACCCGTTGAATTGTATAGTCCTGTATACAGTCAATATTGTACCTCCCCCTTGCCCTTGGATTTTGCAAACTGAAAAAAAGTGTCTATTGGGGAATTATTTGCAGTTTGTCATGTCACGGCCATTCCCGTCAATTCAAAAATGAAACATGCAAGAATTGTACCTTACTTTCCATGTTGGTTCAACAAATTGGGAAATTGTCTTGAGTCACATTTGGGCCACGATCCACCAGAATGCACTTGTGCAGGGTCTTCCCATTTCATTGGGAACCTTCTGCGGGATGTTGCCTTTTGACCTCTGTGATTAAGCCAAGCTTCAGATTTGCATAGGCCTTGTTTCTTGAGGTGATGGCCTGCAATTTTTATATGTCACATTCTTCTTCAGTTGCAACTCGGTCTGCATTGCACTCATCCTGCATATTATTAAATGAACTGACATTTTACAAAAGATGGTTCTGCTTCTCAGCATCTGTTTTGGGGAATGCCGGTTTTTTGAACCACAGAAGCTTTTGAGAGCTTGTGCCACTTCAAGTATGAACTTTGAAGTTTAGTAACTTAACATTTTAAATAAATACTTGGCCAAACTTCCCAAGGGAAAGCCATCTTAGTTCACTGTTGCAAAAAGCAGCAAAGAAGCTTGACCAGTAGGACCGTGGGACGCTTAACAACATAGCCGCCCAAAAGCCATGTCCTTGAACAGGAAGGCCCCGTAAGACGAGCCTTCCCCGTGTCCTAGTACAGAGTGGAAGAAAGCTCTCTTCCAAGTTAGGGGAAGCAAGAAACACCTTGTGCTGTGACAAACAAATGTCTTTCAGCACCTCAGGGAGCACTGCTTCTAACAATGTGCTAATTGGAATATGTTGACACTCTGCTGCTAATGATAGCTTGAACATAAATCTCACTATCATAGTGCTGTCAATATATATGAAGTGGCCAAAAGGCTATTTGACATAAAATGGCCTTCTGAGAAAACACAACATAATGCTTTCTTTCACATGGGCCATTCAAAAAATGCCTGGTTTTTCTGTCCCACCCTATTTCAATTTGAGGTTCACCATGTATATCCACTTCAGTGCTAGTTAAGCAGTTTGGGAAGGTGGCAATATAAAAGGTCCCAGCAGATGGAAAAGTTTTGAGTCATGACATCACAACCCAGGCTGCAAAACAGCCAGGAAGTGGGCAACACATGTGGAAGCAATTGCTGGGTTGAAGGAGGCCCCCTTTTTAAAAGGAAAACTTAACATCAGGTCGCCTTTTTTCATTTAGAAATTTCAGGTTGCTGAATTAAAGGTTCTCCCCCATTTTGCATGACTTTCTGCTTACATCCTGGAGTGGGAATATCAAGGACAGCTGTTCCTTGTTCTTGCTATTTCTCCCCACAAAGCACAAGGGAGACCCAGGCTGGTTCCATTTCCAACCCAAAGAGCGGCCGAGGGAGCCAGCATGCCCCATTGGAGGGCAGGGAGTGTTACTGGCTTCCCGGAGAGGAAAGGGCATTGGGGCCTGTTTTTCTTTTCTTTTCTTTTTTCCTTGAGCGTCCATCCAAAGAGATCTCAGACTATTGCCACCGTCTCCAAGCCACTGTGACAACACAAGCTACTTAATAATACCATCACATTGGGCAACTTTATTCTTTGGGACATCTCCTAGGTCAGTGTTGGCACGGGTGCCAAAGGTGGCACTCGGAGCTCTTTCTGTGGGCACCCAACATCACCCCTTCGCAGCCATCTGCATCCAGGTTAAATGGCTGTATTGGCACTTTGCAAAAAAAAATGTGTGGGTTTTGTATCGCAGTTTGGGCACTCGGTCTCTAAAAGGTTCACCACCACTATCCTAGGTCTTCTTTGGGTTGGGGAAAGCCCCCCAGGGCTTAGCAGGGCTGGCAGGAGGGTGGGATACCTTGGTCAATTTTTATTTTATTTTTTATATATATATTTTTTGCCAAGCCATCTTAGACAACACTGGCACCTTCTCCTGTGATACTCCTCTGAAACAGAACAAGAATGAAAAGGCCAATATTTTGCTGGACATCTTGGGGAAATGTGTTTTAAGCCAAAAGTCTGGCTTAAAATTGAGTCACTTCAAGAGCATTCGTGTTGGTGGAGGGTTTTTCCAGGCTCGCTTGACAAGGGTAGAGCAAAACATTTCAAAACCCAAGTCATTCTTGTGTCTTGATGAGTATTTTGTTAACATTTGAACACGAAATGTTTCCACTCATAGCTCACAATGACATGGCAATGTGAAACAGGTCACATTTGGGTAATTATTTGCTGCTTCCATTTGTTAGTACAGAAAATGCTTTTATTTCTTTGCAAAACAAATGCACAAGTAAGGAGTTTGGTTTTGCATCAATTGAAATGCTTCCATTTATGTAGAGGGGAATCTTCAAAACGCTTGAATTCTAACAAATACAAGAGGTTTGTAAACAAAAGAGATGAATGATTCAAACATTTAAAACAGGATTTTATATTTTGTGGCCCTGCAGACAGACGTTTGGTCTACTTTTCCTGTTCTGTTGTTGGTGTTTGTCATGATACTTATTAACACAGTTAACCTAAATATTGTTTAGCAGGCAACTGAAGTTGGCAATGCATCTCTGCATTGTTACTAAACTCAAATGCTATGTCTATTAGGAAAGGAACTTGACATAGTTACCAAAAGTAATGCCGCCATTTTAACTGGCAGTGCAGCGTTATATTTGATTTAATTATTGTTTATTTAAAATGGTTTTGATATTTTATTTAATCCTTATTTATTTAAAATATTTTTGCACCACCTTTCTCCTTAAAAGGACCCAAGGCAGCTAAAGGCATGGTTGCTGTTTCTTTGCACTGCATGCTACCCAGTTTGGCTCGTGACACAAGTGCCCAGCTAGCCACTGTTGGGACTGAGGCAGGATAATAGACATGTCCATTCGGTAAACTAAGGGGAGCACAGAGGCATTTTGCTAGTCTTACGTCTTACAGCATTACCAGGTTTTGGCCCTCATCCATGGTCCCCTGGAAAATCTGCTGTGAAGCAGACCAGCCAGGCATTTCCTCCGGCTTTTCCCCACAGCAGGCTAGGCATCTTTAAATGAACCGAGGGGACGAGTCAGTGGGAAACACAAAGCAAGGTCTGAGTCACCCCACCCCACCCCGTGCCCCCTGTGAAGTGCCTGCATCAAAGGTTCGTCCAACGTGCAAGCAGACTGTGTTTTCCATGCTTTTCCAAAACCGCTGGCTCTCTGCACCAGAGGTTTTGAGTTTGCAACCTCTGGAGAAACTGGAAAAGGCAGTTTTGTGGTGGAAAAGGTGCTTCTGCTGTTGGGAAATGAAGCTCTTTATGCTGTCACCCGTCATCTACTTCATCAGCTGGAACAGAACCGAAGAACAATTATCTCAATATAAACCACAGCAACCTTTAATCATTATTCAAGGACATGTGGTATGATAGAGTAAAAGAGATAGTCAAACGAAAACCTGAGGCACACACATCCTTTAAAATCCTGATCTAATTTACAGATAAACGTTTCCAAAAATCTGGTCCCCACAGTCATCAGGCTTTTTAAAAAAAACACCCCAGTAATGCCCCCTTTAGCGGGTTCTAGCAAGCTTTCCAAGACCTACTGGAGATGTTGGGTATTTTTTGCTCCACTTAAAAATGCCATTTTTCTGGAGCCAGAAGTCATTGGGGGAGCATATGATCTGGGTTTTCAGCTTTTATTTAAGTTTTTTTTAATTGTTCCCTAGTGTTGACCAGCTGGCCCTGTCGGGACTTTTTCTTATCCCCCCCCCCAAAAAAAGCGGGCCTTCAGTGCTTTTTAAATTTTAATTTTTTTCCCTAACACCACCAGCTAGCCCTGGGGCTAGTCAGACGCTTTTTAAAATTTTTATTTTTATCCCCCTCCCCAGCACGCTGCGCTGACCAGCTGACCTTCAGGCTATCAGTGCTTTTTAAAAAAATTTATTCTACAGAAGCAAGGTATGTGGGAACTCCAAACCCACATCTTCAGTCACGTGACCAGGTAAGGACAAAAGCTGGAGTTTCACATTCATTGCATCTTCCCTGCGATGAAATAGCGCCCAAAGACAAAGGCTGAAAGTCTTCTCTTTCACACATAAGATACACTCAAGAAGGTATCATCCCTTCAGTTTGCCTGACAATCTCTATACCCCGTCCTGTAAAAGGCTCTGCTTCCCTCTGCTCTGCCAGCCTTTTTGTCTAAGACGTTGGGTCGACCCACTCCTTTCAAATGACATCCTGTGCTTGTTGATTTGTCAAGCCAGCTGCTGCAAATGCGCAGAGGGTTGAGCCGCCTTGGAGAGCACCTGGATGCAAGTCGCGGGAGCTCCTCCGCTGGGACCCGGGGCACAGATTTCATGTGCTTAGGATTCTGTTTGGCAAAGGAGCCTCGAGCAAATGCCCTAAATGAGTGCAGGACCTATCAGGGGGCTCTTCCTTCTGCTGTGCAGGAAGCAACACAGTGTGTGTGCAAGGGGGGGGGCGGTTGTTCTTCTTAAAATGTCATTGTACTTTGCAGAAATACAGCCATGATGTGGATGGACAGACGGATACGGGCAACCAGGTGGAAGGAAGGAGAAACAGATGGGAGGCAGACAGGCAAAAATAAAGCTAGATAGATTTTTTTTTAAAAAAAATGCTGGCATTTAATGCAAAGATGATCACAATACATGATGAGACTGAAAGAACGATAACATAAAAGCAACCATAAGAAAGTGCACCAGAGGAGAATTCAGCACTCTAAGCAGTTCCAGTAAAAATTAAAATATTGGGGTGTGGTTTTTTCCAGGCCAACCACAACACGATGCTAGTTGAGTCTCCCTGGAGGGTGGATTCGGTGGGCTTTTGAGTATGATGCTCCAGCGGCTGTTTGGCAGGGTTTTGACATTTTGATTAAATTCCTTGAGCTGCACAGCAGAAGAGCAGGGATTCACGACAAAGAATAGCTTCAAGTCCCCCAAAGCAGTCCACTCCTTTTTTGCATCAACTGCCACTTAACAGTAACTCACTCTAAGACACTGGCAAGAGAAAGAACAAAAGCTTTCATTACTTACAACTGAACAGATCAGAGAGCAAACTGATAAATATGACTGCTTTCTGCAACAGACATCAACCGACTCCCCACTTCCAGCCGACTCAAGAGAGGGGAAAAGCTCAGAGTACAGAGGTGGGGCTCTCTTGTAATTCAGAGGCAGGAGGGAACAATGGATTAATGGAACTGACAGTCACAGAAAGGCCCCTTCCAGCCGTACTTTCTCCAGGCCGCATGCAAGGTTGCCAAAAACTCCAGGAAGCTCTTGGTTCCTCTCCAGGCAGAGGGAGAAGGAAAGGCACCCATCCTTAAAGCTCTGCTTGGCAGTTTGGATTCAGGTTACCTGAAGGAGAGCCTGCAGGCTAAAGGAATTTGCCTGTACCCTGCCTTCTTCTGGGTCTCCACTGCCCTCCAAGCAGAGTAATGAGTTAACCAAGAAGAACTGTTTGGTGGTCTATGATCAGTGAAGCTCTACGTGACTTCTCAACGTATGTATTTCCAAGATCAGTCAGTCTGGGCTGTGGGGTTTTAGAGGGGAGCCTTTCTTTTGGTTCGGCCAAATGTGCGCACATTACCAGGTGAGCAAAAGAGAGCTTTCTTGGTTGCTCTTCCAAGGTCTGGAATGCCCTGTATTTTCATTTGTTTCCATTGTTACCTCTTCGAACCCTGCAGTGAGCCGTGGTCCCAATTTAGAAGATATCAAACAAATACATTCCTTTGGAGATCAGACAAAATCTTCATGGAGTCCAATGCCATGCTGGCGACACCCCCCCCCCGGGGAAATCCAGAAAACAAGGGGGGGAGGGGAGAATCTGATTTCCCCCAGCTCCTGCTCCTCTGAGCTCGGCCTCTCTCTGTCTTAGACCTGGACGAATCCAGCCGATCTTGAGATTCCCATCTTGCACAGATCTTTCACGTCTTCTGTTTGGGGTGCTGGATGTCCCTGATGTGTTTCTCTGACGGGAAGGAGAGTAGCTTCACACACGCCAAGGGGGCGGAGAGAGAGGAGCCAAGCTGGGTAAGGCAGCTCCATCCCCTTCCAAAGCGAACAAGGGTCCCTCCTGGACTTGGCCACCCAGAGCTGCTGCTGACCGCAGAGCAGCATCCTACGCCACCGGGCGGCCAAGGTCTAGGAGGGAAAATCTTCCTTACAGCAAAGCCTGTAGGGCTGCCTTTTTAGAGAAAGATGGCATGTAGAGCTGGGAGCATTTTTGAAAATCACAGGCCCTTCCCTGTGCACATCGCCCTGCTCCTTCTGGCTTCTTTCCCCCCAGGCAGGTGAGGTGGAGAGGGGGTTAAATGAAAACCAGTTGCCAGGCCTGGGCATTCATCCCAGCCCTGTTGCCCCCCCCCCAACCCCCGTGCAGTTCCCAGAGGCAAGCACCAAGCTTTGAAATATCCCCTTTGCAATCTCTGGAGGGAAGGCAGAATTTCCAGGCTGCAGTAACAGGACACCAGGTTGTCTCCTGGCACTTTGGAATCAGAAATTGAGTCAGACTTTTCTGGATCAAAACCATAAACTTTTTTTTTAAAAAAACTGCATTTTAACTTCTCACATAAAAGGTAGCATCCATGGGGGCGTTCCCCTCCCTCTCCCTTCGCAACGCCCTTGTGAGGCAAGATTTGATGACAAGCCTCTGTGATTACCCATTGAGCCATGTAGAGATTTGAACCTGGACCTTCCTGGCCCAACGTTAACCCTTTCATCACAGTGGTCAACCCGCTCTTATATCACAGTGTGTGACTAAAACAGAGGAGAAACAACCTGAGCTAAGCCCTGAAAAAAACAAACAAACAGCCAGACAGGCTAGTTCACGGGGATCAATGGAACGGGATCGGAGCGCAGGCCAGATTCTAATTTTGATCATTTGCTGGAGAAAGAAGGGAGGAAGGTGCGTTATGTTAATGAAGAGGTTTTGATTGCGGTTGTCTATCGCTATAGCTTGGCTGGAATGGGTTTATGAGCCAGAAGGAAGCCCGGATTCATCCCCAGGGCCAGAGTTACAAAAGCCCAACATGGTGCCAGATTAAAGCAATCTAGCTGGAGGGCCTGAACCATCCACAGCTGGTAGATGGACAGCAGTGGGAAAATGGGGAGGCGGGCAGGATGGAGAAGGGGCGGAGGAGATGCAGCTGGGGAGGCTGAGTGCCTGTCACATGAATCGCTGCAGCAAAACAATGCTTCTCGGCATGCTGCTGAGGCCCGGCTGGAGCCGGATTGTGACTGTACAGTGTAGACCCTTTCTGGCAGAAAGGAATCTGGCAGTTCCCATACTCCGGCCTGTGCAGAAAGAAATCCCATTCCATTCAACTAAGCCAAAAAGTGGACTCACGGGAGGGTGCACGCTCCTCCTTGGTTGGGGCAGATGTGCCTTTTTTTTTTCTCTTGTGTCACTTCTCAGGAACCAGACTCTGCAAGCTTTGAACAACTGCAAAGACCTGCCAGTCCAAAGCCAAAGGCAGGACAGATGAGCGGCCATATCATGAGCCATACCCATTTACTCCTTGGGAGAAACTACTGCCAATCTCCAAGACACCTGGCTGGAAAACAGTACCTGTGAAAGGGATCTGGGAGTCTTGGTGGACCACAAATTGAACATGAGTCAGCAGTGTGATGCGGCGGCCAGGAAAGCCAATGCGATTCTTAGTTGCATCAACAGAGGCATAGTGTCTAGATCAAGTGAAGTGATAGTACAACTCTATGGCAGTTACTTCAAATCCGTTTTGTCTGTTAGTGTTGCGCTTAGGAGCAGTACAAAAAAATGTTATTTCACCTCCATCGCGCAACTACTGAAATTTGTCTCAACCACGCCTCTGGAATGGGTGCTAAGCACAACAATACTGTACCTGGTGCTGGGGTAAGGTTTTCCCTTGTCACTCTTTGTTCCCACTTCCTGTTCCGAGACAGGACATCATGTAGTAACAACTGTCACACAACAAAACATTCGTTTCTCTCAGAAAACTGTGTCCAGGTTTTTTGTTTTGTTTTTTTACTTTTAAGAAGCAAAATATCGAAAAATTATTTTAACCCCCCCCCCCAAAAGGAAAAAGGAAGCTAGTCAAATTCAGTGTTTGTCACGGTACAAGACCATGAGGTAACACTTGTCATGAGACAGGTTATCATGACCATGGGAACACTGAAACAGGGACAAAAACCACATGTTCTTGACCAGCGCTGTCACGGTACAAAACTAGTCACGGAACAAAGAAGGACATGAGGTGCCCATGCAGCTCTGGTCAGACCCCACCTGGAGTACTGTGTCCAGTTCTGTGCACCTCAATTTAAAAAGGATGTTGACAATCTTGAACGGGGTCCAGAGGAGGGCGACCAAGATGATTGAGGGTCTGGAAGAAATGTCTTATGAGGAAGGGCTTAGGGAGGTGGGAATGTTTAGCCTTACAAAAAGAAGGCTGAGAGGGGATATTATAGCTATGTTTAAATTTTTGAAAAGATGTCACATTGAGGAAGGGCCTGGTTTGTTTTCCATGGCTTCAGAGACTAGGACTCTGGGCAATGATTTCAAACTACAGGAAAAGATATTCCATTTTGAACATTTGGAAGAACTTCATGACAGTTAGAGCTGTTCGGCAGTAGAGGGTGGTGGAGTCTCCTTCTTTGGAGCTTTTTTAAGCAGAGCTTGAATGGCCATATGTCAGGACTGTGATGGCGGTTCCTGCATGGCAGGGGGTTGGACTGGATGGCCCTTGAGGTCTCTACCAATTCTATGATTCTATGATTCTATGATTCTATGAAATACTATCTGTTTATTTTACCAGGACCTTACCAAAATAAACGAAGATGAGCAGCAGCACTGGAGGAGAACATCTTGAATTGTTTCTTGGTCATATGCTGTTTTGGAGAACAGGATTCTGGCAACATTATGTGCTTTTGAAGTCTATCTCCTACTCATGTCTGACACTGTGCTCATTATAAGAAAGAGTATTTTCTCTCTCTCTCCTAACCTTATAAGTTATTGATGATAACCTTAAAACATCCACCAACATCATGAAGTGGAATTTTCTCCACAAAAGTTTGCAAACTTTTATTTTATTTAACAGCCCAATGAAGGCATCACCCTATTCTTACATATGTGTAACCCACCAACATGATCATAGAGTTCTGACCCTGAAAGTACATTCTGTTAATTGATTTAAACCACTGTTGGAGAATCCATGGCATAGGTGCCAACAGTGGCACGTGGAGCCCTTTCTGTGGGCACGCGACATCGCTCCCTCACAGCCACGGCACTTCCCCCTCCAACTGGAGCACTCCACTGTGCTCCATGCAGAGAGCCAGGTGAAGGGGAGGCAATGGTTTGTGGGCTTGTTTGTAGGCCCAGATTACTCTCCAGCCATGCCGTTTTTCAGATGCCCAGAGCAGTGTGGCTGGAGAGTAAATTGGGCTACAAACAAGACCAAAAGCCACCTCCACTCCCCCTTGGCTTTCCTGACATTGTAGCGCTCCAGCCGCGAGGGTGCTGCGGTCGCAGGAAATTCAAAAGTGAAGATTGAAGAGCAGGGCTGCCACCCTTCGGCCACAGCCACAGCAATCTCACTGTGGCTGTGGGGAATTCAAAAGCCTGCTCTTTGATCCTCACTTTCCCAAAGGGTAGCACCCAAAGCATTTGTAACTCAGGGTGCCACTTTATTCAGGTTAAGTTGCCATATTGGCACGTTGCGAAAACTAAGTGGGTTTTGAATTGCAGTTTGGGCACTCAGTCTCTAAATGTTTTGCCATTCCTGGTTTAAACAATAATACCCTGTTCTTCTTTCCAGAATGAACTCAAAGCATCTTATAAAATGGTAACACTTATTAAACTCAAAAGAATATTGCAAGTTACAATAAAACCATTCAAAAATGGTCTGAAAAAACCCTGGTCTGAAAATATTGACCTTCTTATTACTTAGAACAAGGCAGTCACTGGTGTAAAGTAGAGATGGACACGATACGACCATTTTTTCATTACCGTTCCCCGTTATTCGTTCAGTTACGTAACGGTACGAATAACTACTGTTGCAATGGGGCAGGCTCGAACTGAACAGAACCACGAAAATTTTCTTCGGTTCTGTTTGTTTCTGTTACTGGCATCGCGCCGCTCGTGCAAGGAAAAATGGAGCAGTGGAGGGCGGCGAGAGGGGGTTTGGCCTGGTGGAGCCTCTTTGGCCCCTCCCCGCTGGAGCCGACACGAGACTTTGCCGGTCTCGCAAGAAGAGATGGGATCCGAGCCCTTCTGGGCTGGTCTCCGGGATCTCGGCCACATAGCGAAGCGGTGACGGTGCAGCCGGCTCGGAAGCCGGAGTGGAGGGTGTCGTTGGAGCACCGGTGTGTGTGTGTGTGCATCGGCACCCCCCTCCCACAGGTTTCCTGGGTCTAGGCCGGGGGGTGCGGGGCAGCGGTCTGCCAGTGCAGTGGCTCTCGGGGCGGAGTGGTTCCCAGGGAGAAGGGCCCCAGTTAGGGCAGCGCTGTGCGGAGCTCTGTGGTAGCGACCTGATGGGGGTGGTGGACAGCGCGGCAGATCAGTCGTTGGGGAGGCGGCCCAAGGGAGGGTGGCACTCAGTGGTGATCCGGGGGTGGCGGCCTGTTGGGGGTAGTGATCGGAGCAGCGCCCGGCTCCGGGAGGACTCCCCGTGGCCACGGGATCGCTCTCCCAGCAGGCTTGCCACTGACTCCGGTGGCGCCCAGCCCCGGGAGGGCTCCCCGTAGCTGGAGCACGGCTCTCCGAGGAGGCTTGCCCGGCCCAAGGAGGGCTCCCCACGGCTGCGGGAACGCTCTCCCTGCCTGCATGCCGCTGGCTCTGGTGGCGCTGCGGCCGCAGCTTGCTGCACCCGAAAAAGGAAGAAATGGAAACGAAGCGGGGCCCGGGGCCTGAAAAATGGAAACAGAACGAAGCGGACCCCAGGGCACGAATAATGACCACGAAATTCCATTTTGGCGTTTCATGCCCATCTCTAGTGTAAAGCTACAAAGACTGAAATACCAGGACCTTGCCAAAATAAGTTGAAATAATTATGTACACAGATGCAGGCAAGCTTGTTTGTTGCAAGAAATCCTTGTCTATTCTATACCCTTTGAAGCCTAAGGGGAAGAAAGAATTTTTGCCAGAGAAAGAAAGAAAGAAAGAAAGAAAGAAAGAAAGAAAGAAAGAAAGA
>JAHTLZ010000065.1:2500346-2511046 GCA_023846285.1 Phrynocephalus versicolor
AGAGAGAGAGAGAGAGAGAGAGAGAGAGAGAGAGAGAGAGAGAGAGAGACAGACACAGAGACAGAGACAGACACAGACAGACAGACAGACACACACAGAGAGAGAGAGAGAGAGAGAGAGAGAGTAACATATCTCTTGGACAAGTCATTTTATGATGACCTGTTCAGATTAACAGTTTTGTAGACAGGATTTAGAACGCATGTTCTCTTCTTAACCCTGATTTTGTCACCTCATATAGTCACCCCATTTTTTCTAGCCACGAGGAGTAGAGAAGGGGATGAAATTTTAAAAAATCACTGACAACGAATAGAAAGGGGTGAATATTTCCCCTTTTTGTACCACACCCTCCTTTTTGTCAACCTTGGCAAACCACAAACCGCTATGAACCCCTCTGCGCCTCTGAGGAAGAACAGCCGGCTGATGCAGCCTTAGGCAAACTACACAGTGAAGTGCAAGGAAACACCAGTATTTCAGAACTATGGTGTCATCTACAGCACTTGGTTCAGAACATGATGGAGGACAATTGACTTCCATCTAAAAACCAGCTACCTACATCTTGATATCTTCCTAAGAAATTACACTGCAGTATAACCCATCACCCCCTCCCATCACTGCTGTGTTTCATCACTATCTAGAATAACCACTAGCCAGACTGACTCAGAAAAATGGGAACTGTAGTCCTTCCCCCACCTGGAGGGCAACTGGTTAGAGAAGGCTGGTCTACACATAAATGGAGCCCATTCCATGCAAAGGTGCATGGAATGGGCTCTATTTATCATATATAATTCTCTCCCACAAATATTCCACCTTCGTAGCTTCTGAAGGGAAAGATTTAAATTTCACCAATGTGTGAAGAAATAAGCTCATGAGTTACAATTTCAGTTCTTCACACATGGATTGTTTAAATACGTTATTCAGTGTTGTCTCGAGGCAGAGACATAAAGCGTTTTGGCTAGAAAATACAGAACAACATCCTAAAATACCCGCTCTTCTCAGACATTTTCCTATGGAATGCAAACCACGGAGCTATGAAAACCCTTGACTGTGTTGCAGGGAATAGATGGAACCCAGACGGCCAAGTTCATACACACGCGAGTACTGGCTGTTCCTCCGAAAGCATAAGAACACCATATGGGGAGAGGGACTGACCCAAGCCGCGTGGCCGTTGTGTGGCCAGCCTCAGGCCTTCTTCTTCGCCAACAGGGCAGTAAAGCCTCGGAGATCCAAATGGCTAGGACAACTTTCTGCTGTTTTTCCATCATACAGAACATTTCTCCCCTTCTGATCTGGGTGTTCAGCTATTGAGACATCATCCATCAGGGTTTGTGCTTGCACTCCACACGGATGCTTTGGGAAAGGATGCTAGAGAAATGTTGTCCAACTTGCATAGCTCCTGGTGGTATGGGGAAAGTACTCCTTGTCTCACTTGAGGGGCTGTAAAATTCCTCAGCAAGGGGTCCAATTCGGTTGATGCTGCCTCACATGAAAAGTGCAAGGGATGCAGTACTGTATGTATCTTTTTCTCCACACTTAGTCCTCAGGCTTGCTTTGGATGTGCTCCTGGCCAAATATTAGATTTTCAGTCATTTTCTCAATGCACAATTTATTTTGCAGTTCCTGATGTGCAGAATTATCCGCAGTTCCTTTTTCAGTTCTTCAAATGCTAAGAGTTTGCTGCAACCATCCACTTTACCATGTTTCCTTCTTTCTGACGTAGAATGCTTCATTTGTTTAATTAAAATGTCACATAACTGTTCACTTTCATCAGAAGCATGTTTAATTCTAGCATCTATATTTTGCCCATATATATGGGCAAAAAAGTTACTCAAAACCAGAATTTCTTTCCTGAACACATCTCCACAGCTCTTTCGTAGATTTCAAGTACTAATTAACAACAGAAACGTTTGAAACCAAAGAATAAGGACAGGGCATTTGAAAAAAGAGTTAACAGATGTCCTTCAAATCGCTCCTGGCCTAATAGCAGTGCTGCAGTCGTTTATTTGATGTGGTGTTTATTTAGCTGCTGCAGACATATAGAGTTATCATAATCATAAGCAGCCTACATTAGGTACAAAAAAGACGATGGGCAAATAATTTCTCAAATGTTGTCAAAGAAGGGCTGATGACCAGGAGTGTACTATGTTGAGCACCTTTCCAATTCTTTCTTTTTAAGCATACACAGAGAGAAGGAGAGAGGGAGAGAAAGAGACCACTGGGAATGTTTTTTAAAAGGCTAATTGTATCTCAAATTGATATGCCAGGGAGGCGATCTGAATCAAACCCAGGCTCAGCGCAAGCCGGCTGGCCTCCCTACTTCCCTGCCACCCTTGGAAAAAATGGAAGAATTAAATTCAAAAGCAAACAACTTCCATTTAACACCAAACTACAGATTTACCCCTCTTAAAAATGTCAGATCTTGTAATGGATCTTAATGCCTGCATAAAACACACACAATGTGCAGCAAAAAAAAAAAATTTTTTTTTTTAAATGCAGCATTGTTCCTTGGCAATGTAACAGCAACCTTACAGGATTTCAGTGAAGGAGAAAGAACAGAAAAACACCTTATTACTTCTAACTCCTGCGAGCCATTTTGGTCTCCAAAGGTTTTAGACGGCCGGGGGCCATCTGTCTGCAGTGTTTCGGGAAATGAGTTGCCTTCGCACGAATACGCGGCTCTGTGCTGAAGCACTGGTGCCCCCAGCATCCCCGCTTCATTTCTGGTTAACTCTTCCTTACCTGCCTGCCTCGCCATGCCGGCTGCTCTTCCGTTGGCTTTTAGGGCTCCTTTCTGGGTCTCTAAAGCAGGAGGGTTTTTTGGGGGGGAGGGGGGGTACAATCAGCACACCGTTCACTCGCTTGCGCACATGAACTCACAAGATACAAAGCAGCAGCCAGGAGATACCTGGGCATGCTCATCTCTGTGCACCCGCATGGTCTTTTGATGTGTTCCTTGATGGACACAGTTTAAAAGGATAGGTGCAAGGGACCAGAGAGGGAGGGAACAGTGCCATTTACTGATGGGAGCAGAGGAGAAAGAACAACAGGTCTCAACGGAGGACATGTTTGCTTTCATTCCAACCTCGTCTTTCCTTAAATGGAGGCCAGGGGCAAGAGCCCTGAGCTGCGAAAAAGATTTGAATCTGGATGGCTGCCTTGAGCCCATGAAGCAACATTAAGGAAAACCGCAGTTATAAGCCCCAGTTCACAAGACCGGGGTGAATACCACTAATGGGGTTGGTTATGAACATCAAATTGCCCTAGAGCCCCTTAAATAAGTTTGGTGTTACCATTCTTCAGCTCTGAACATGCTTGGTGTTATCCTTCAGCTGATTCTCACCCAGTGCCAGGCAGCCAGGCCTCCCTGCCCACCCCCCTGCCTCCCCATGGCTCATATTGTTGGGGGAGGTTGGAGGAAGGAGAATTAACGTAACTGCCTTGAGAGAGATGTGGGGAAATCTAGCCAGAGTGAGGTGGCCATTAGGGGAAACTCCATATTGCCCTTTGTATCCATCCACCCCATCCCTGCCCCAAAGGACAAGATGGGATCAGCCTATTTTGGGCCAACCCAAGAAATCCAATGAAAAATTAAGGAGGCGCATCCGCAGGACAGAATCTCAAAAGGGCCCCTTGGGGTCCTGTGGGAGGTTGCCAAGGGTGCTGGAAGTTCAGGCTGAGCTCTGCCTTCCCTTGACCCCCTTACCCTGCCCTGCAACTTACGAGCTTGAAAAAGGATATGAGGATCACACACACACACACACACACACACACACACACACATGCACACACAACCTCCTTCTCTTCCCTCCATGCCCCAAGGGCAAGTGTGCATCGAGGCTACCATGTTGTTATTGTTTTTCCCCAGACCTCCCTGCCACAGGAGGTGGTGATGGCATCCGCCCTGGATGCCTTCAAAAGGGGATTGGACAGATTCCTGGAGGAAAAGTCCATCCCAGGTTACAAACCATGATGGAGATGTGTAATCTCCAGGCTTTAAACCAGGGTACTTCAAGGGCCAGATGCAGGGGAGTAGTATCAGGAGACAGATATCTAGTCTCATGCGCTCACAAACGCATCTGGCGGGGCCACTGTGAGATACAGGAAGCTGGACTAGATGGGCCTTTGGCCTGATCCAGCATGGCTCTTCTTATGTTCTTATGCTCTTTATGTTCTTAGCCCTCTCAAAAAAAACTCCCAAAAATCCTGGGTGAAGATCATAGCTCAGCACCTAAACAGAGACAGATAGAGATATAGAGAGATGCCTGCTTTGAGGGAGTCCACGCAAGTATTCCCTGTTCCTTGACATTGAGAGGGTGGGGTGGGGGGCCTCACTAAAAAGGAAATAAAAGCCAACCCTGCTGAAAGAGGAGGAGAGCCAGAAAGCAGAGCATTGACTTGAGTGGCTAAGTGGTTAATGCAATTCCTAAGCGTTCAGCAATCACGGCAATTCCGTGCCATTTCGATTATTACACAATAAACAGACCATGTTGTCTGGAAGCAAATTTTTATGAGAATAGCTGAAGGGGCTGCAACTTATTTAGCAGCTGAAAGTCCACAGAAAGGAACAATTCCGGATGCCAGAGCTACAGATCAGAAATATGCAGGTACAGGGAAGAGGTTACAGTGGGGTCAATGCTATGGTAACTAGCTATACTAAACCTTTTTCAATTAAAAGAGTACTTTAAACGGGTCTCAGCCTGGACCCGTTTCTCATTCTTTACAGGAAAAATGTGTTGGAATTCTATGGTGTTTAATTTTATTTTTAAGACTGTTGCGTGCACAACACATGTGGGTGTCAAGAACAGGCAAACAGCTTTATGGTTTGGATTCCCATGGCAGCCAAAGTAAACTCTGCAGCAAGGTAGATACAATTTTGTCTTTCTGACTCTTCCAGAAACAAATACAAACTTCTGCCAGGAGAATGAGTTAAAAGCCGAAGAACTGTCCTGGAGAAACCAAACACCCCACTCTGCCTCTGCAGCTGCCCCTGTTTTGGGGGTGGTTTTCAGGGATGGGTTGCCCTATGGACTGCAATGGCACCCCACCAGGGGCACTGCAGGCCTTGCCCTAGGCAAAAAGGTTTGGGGGTGGCTCAGAAAGGCTTTGGGACAAAAGACAAGCCCAGGGGTTGAACAGCAACAAGCTAGTAGGAAGCCGTGAAGCCCGGAGAGTCCTTCGAAGAAGTTGCGTTTCAGAAGGATCAGCAATTGCCTGAGGCCGCAAGAGGCATTGGGGGTCAAATCCTTATATGATAACTATCGTTCCCAAACAAATGCCATCCAATGTTTATCAGATAGGAGAAATTGGCTTAAACCAAGATGCCATTGAAGGAACCTAGTTATTTCCTCCACATCCCAGGACTCTTGAGAAGAGCCTCTGAGGCAATCAGAGCAAAGTTGCTTGAAAGAACTGGAGCAAAAGATGGCGACCACAGAACTGGTCCAAAGGATGCCTTCTCTCTCCATCGCCCTGCCCAAAAAATAAGGTATGGTCCAAATGAAATACTGTTGTTGAGCCTGTCTTGCTTGGTGCAAGGGCAGCATCCTTTCCTCTTACAGTATTGTTCTTTTCACTGCAGGGCTACTGAATCATTTCCAGTACTCAAACCAAAAGACTTTGCACCCAGGAACACCTTGTGAGAGGTGGAACTTTTTCACTGCAGAATTACTTCTCCGCTGTTAATGCTTGCATCTTGCATTTCTTCCTGTGGCAGAAAATGGTTCTCCCACTCAAGAACCCTGAGAGGCAGGACAGGCTGGAAGAACAAGGGGCAGGCCAAAGGCCCCCACCCGCACCTCAGTAGGTTTCATGGGAGCTTCCAGTCCGCAGTCAAACAAATAAGAGGAAGCACTTTTTCACCCAGAGGATCAATGTTTTGTGGAACTCCCTGCCAGAAGAAGTGGTGACAGCTTGTCAGCCTTGACAGCTTTAAGGAAGGACTGGACAAGTTCATGAAGAACAAGGGTCCCAATGGCTATCATGATGGATGCCTAAAGACAACCTCTGGGTTGGAGAGATATGCAGGATATCTCTCAATGCCATTTGCAGGGAATCATAAGCAGGTGAAGACATCTGCTTGGGAATACCCTGAAGCAAATGGTGAGCCACTGTGTGAGACAGAATGCTGGACAGGATGGGCTGTGGCCTGTTCCAGCAAGGCTGCTCTTATGTCCTTATGTGCTTATGTTCTTATGGACCACTATTAAACACTTGGACACCCACAGCTGGAGAGGATATTTATCAGAAGTCGTCAAGACATCACAAAACGGCCGGGCAAAGTCTTAACTTTGTCATGAGACAAAGTGGGACAGAAATGAGGAGGTTGGCAGAAAGCACACCCATGTTGCAGGCAGGAGGCTTGGGTTTTTGAACCAGTCCTAATGTGGAACCTGTGGGTTGAAAGAATTACTCGGGATTCAGTGCTGCAGGTCCCAGGTTGCATCGCCAGTTCTGAGACGAAGCAGCAATGGGCTCGTTTTTGAAAACACAAAGTCCCTCTGGCAGCCAGATATTAATTTTAGGCATTGTCCTAGTTTACAAAACAAAACAAAGCAGAAAACTTCAGCGGAAAAGAAGTTGTGTAGCTTCACCTGGTAGTCGGAGGGAAAGGAAATTCTCAAAACACAAAGTCAGCCTTCGGCTAGGAGCATTTTCCTCTGGTTGTAGATTCTGCCCTAAATGGCTAATCACAGTATTCTCCATGGTATATTAAAAAAGGAAAGTGTTGGTCCAGGAGAAAAAATAATCTTCCAAAACCCACAGTTGTGCAATATATTTTTTAAAAAATGTTGCCTAATAGTAGATTTTTGGAGCATTGTCGTTTTGTTTTCCCATGAAGCAAGGTGGTTAGCTTTATTTGTTACCCAGGGATCAATATCATGATTCAGGACTGTGGATCATGATACCCCCAGTCCCACCCATTAAGAAACCACCACTCCCTTTGTCAGACCACAAGCCTGGGGGTGGGGGTGGGGCGGTGTTCAGTATTTCTGTTCTCCAGGAGCCAAAGAGATACCCTGCAGGCCAGCAGTGGCATATGCCGGCACAGCTGCTTTGTCATCCCAGTATTCTTTCTTAGGGACTGATACCCAGAAGCACCCTTGTTCTGAAAAAATAGGTTTATTTATTTTATTTATTTATTTTTTAGATTTATATACCACTCCATCTAGCTACATGGCTACTCTGGCCGGTTTACAAAGTTGAACAAATATCAAACCAACAACAATACAATATGTAAACAATCCAATGAAACTGAAACATAATAGCTTAATAAAACAATATATATCAAATCATCAAAGCAAACACAAGATGGACTAGAAATAGAACAAGAAAATATAAGGCACAACAGCGAATCATTAATAAAATAAACTAATACCCAGGGAAAGCCTTTTTAAATAGCCACGTCTTTAGATGTTTCTTGAAGACTGGAAGGGAAGATGCCAAACAAATCTCAGGGGGCAGCTGGTCCCAGAGATGAGGAACCACCACTGAGAAAGCCCGGTTCCTTGTCAAAGATTTACAGGCCCCCTTCAGTGATGGCACCCTCAAATGCCGTGCCTGAGATGATCAGGTGTTATGGACAGTGTTTTGCAGCAGGAGCCGCTCTGCCAGATAGCAAGGTCCTAAACCGTTTAGGTCTTTGTATGTCATCATTAAAAACTTGAAGCCAATGCAGTAACAGATCAGCAGCCAGTGCAATGCAGCCAGCTTTGAGGTAATATGTTAATATATCCTTAACTAGTCATAAGTAGTCTAGTCATGGAATTCTGCACCAGCTGGAGCCTCCACATTAACTTACAAGACAGCCCCATATAGAGCGCACTGCAGTAGTCTAATCTCAAGACTATGGGTGCATGGACCAATTTAGTGAGAGCACCAGGGTCCAGGAAGGTGCATAGTTGAGCAATCCGCCTAAGATGAAAATGGGTGGCATGGAACACTGATGCCACCTGGCTTCCATGGAAAGCATGGGGCCCAATATTACGGCCAAACTACGCACTTCATCCTGCATGGAGAGAGTTGCCACCACCCCCAAAGCTGAGGGAGCTTCCCAAACTGCCAACCACTGGTTCCCCCACCCGGAGAATCTCCAACTTGCCCAGGTTTAACCTCAGTCTATTTGCCCTTGTCGCTCTCTTCCATCCCAGTATGGCATCCAAACGTACCAAGGGACGAAACGGCATCCACTGCAGATGGAGAAAAGGAAATATAAAGCTAGGCGTCATCAGCATTTTGATGACACAAAACCCCATACCTCCTTGGCGACCTCTCCCAGCAGTCTCATATAGATGATAAAAAGCATGGGGGAGATGACTGACCCCTGTGGCACCCCATGATTGAAGGACCAGGGATAGAGGCCATCTCCTCCAGCGGCACTCTCTGGCGCCGGTCCTCTAAGAAGGAACGGAACCATGGCAAAGCAGTGCCTCCAATCCCCAACTCGGAGAGCCTCCCCACTTGGCCCTGTCAGCCTCCCTCAAAAGGTCATCATGCAGGGTGACCAATGCTGATTCCATTCCATGACAGAGCCTGAACCCCAACTGGAATTGATCAAGAGCCTCAGTTTCATCCAGGAGCTCCTGAACTTGGTCAGCCACCACTCTCTCCACAACCTTGCTAATACCTGTAAATAGTAAATTGGTGGTGGGCCTATAATTGCCAATTTGGTCTGCCACCACCAGCTGTGGCTTCTTCCAAATGGGCCTAATGAGTGTCTCCTTGAGGGCAGGGGAACCCTAACCTCCAGGAGAGACCCATTAATTATTGCTGTGGGCCATTCAGTGGTAACCAGCCTGGCCTCTTCTATAAGCCAAGCTGGGCAAGAATCAAGCATGGAGGTGGTGGCACAACAACGATCAAGGACCCTGTCCACTTGAGGTGATGTCATAGATTGAAAGGGTCAAAATAGCTGGGCAAGGTGGGACACTGGACATCTCTGCTCAATCTACTGCTATCAACTGGAGATCTACTGTATGTCCTGCCGGATGGCCTCTTCTTTAAAGTTTTAAAATGCCACAAATTGGTTGCAGGAAAGACTAGGGGGAGACCTGTCACTTCAAGCAACCATGGATAGATTGTGGACTATACCAAAATGTTCAGCCTGGTGGTTTTTTTGCTTCGCTTATCTGGATTATGATCTTTTTGAAGCTCTAATTTTGGCTGAGTTAATAGTCAATATGATGTTAATGGCAGCTAAATTACATACCGTTGGGGCCTGTCTCCAAATGCTCTCTAGCCTCCTTCTGTTCTGCTTTAGAGCCCAAAGGTCTTGGTTAAACCAAGGTGCTCCACAGACTCGGTGGCGAAGGGAGGGGCATTCAGGAGCGAGCGTGTCGATTGCCCTGGAGACAGCAGCGGAGGAGTACCACCCTTCCACCATGGCATCAACAGGTGAGCCAACCAGTTCATCAGGAATCCTACTTGTGGCCTCCTGAAATCGCAAAGGATCCATAAGCCTGTGTGATTGGACCATCTTAATGCGTCCAGGCTCCCCACAGAGAAGAGGTGCCATTGTAAGACTGCATTTTGATAGGTGGTGGTCTGGCCATAACAAGATCGGTCACCATCAAACCTCTCTCTCTCTCTCTCTCTCTCTCTCTCTCTCTCTCTCTCTCTCTCTCTCTCTGCACATCAGAAAAACACCAGGTCCAGAGTATGAAACACCCCCACATGTGTGTGGGACCATTGACAAGTTGGGATAAGGCCAGGGAGGCCATGGTCCCCAAGAACCCAAGAGCCTTCCACATGGATGTTGAGGGCACCCAATACAATAAGCCTGGGGAACCTCAACAGCACTGCAGAGATGAAGGTCACCAACTATGGGAGTGCACTGGTTCACAGGGAGCACAGTACACCAGCACAATTCCAATTCCATCCTTATCCCCTATTGACATGTGAAGGGCCTCTAGGCCTGGTATCACCAATGATGAGAGCCTAACAGCCTACAGTGGGTTCTTATATACAATGGCTACCTCCACCACCACCCACCACCACCCTCCAGTCAACCATGGTGCCAGAGAGCGTACCCAGGTAGGCAAATGAAGGAGAGGGTAGGACCACCTTCTGCACCCACCCAGGTTTCTGTGATACATGCCAGATCTGCCGCTTCATCCTGGATCAAGTCAAGGATGATCCAAGTCTTATTAGCAGCAGACCTGGCGTTGAATAGCACCAAGGATAGAGTGGAGGTCCGATTGAACTGAGTATCTTGTATCTGACCGGTGGAGACAGCACCAGAACAGGGCACAGCTTTCACATATCTGTACCCTGCTCTTGAATATCTCATCAGTGGAGCTCCAACAGCATACCAACCTCTGCCCATAATCACACGAATAGACCTCACCCCCGAATTGTGGCTAAAGCTTTCCCACGCTCCCTGGGTGTAAGCCATGGATTTTTTTTAAAAAAAGGCTTTGGCCAATGGAACCCCCGTGAGGTGTGGCAGAGGAAAACATAAGAAGCAACCAGAATAACATAGAACCATGGTAATCATAGCTATTAACACCAGATGAGATCTAGCAATAAGTGAAAGAATAACAATAATTATTGTTAAACCCCCACTACTGGTAACAATCCTCCATCAGTTATCTTGCATACCAATTTGGTTCTGAGGTTACAACCTAAGTTAGCGGCAAGAATATAATAAGTTGTTAAAGACATCCATCCATCCATCCATCCATCCATCCATCCATCCATCCATCCAT
>JAHTLZ010000065.1:2511056-2527291 GCA_023846285.1 Phrynocephalus versicolor
CATCCATCCATCCATCCATCCATCCATCCATCCATCCATCCATCCATCCATCCATCAGTATGAGATGATTTGCCCCCCATTAGTTAGTGTAATCCTCATTTAATATTATAGAAGCAGTAGAACCTGGTGGTGGTGCTGACTTTGTGGAGGGCAGTGCATCTGCTACCTGCCTGAGTCCAATTTTTATGAGAAACTCGAAGTGCCAAAGCCAACCCCCCTCCCCAAATAGGTTCAGCACCATGGATAGCTTCCTTGACCTTTGAACTAAAACCCTGTCCCTGCAAAACTAGTCGCCAGCATCAGTCATCTTGTGAAAGAGAATTCTCCTGTGTAATTAGAGAAGGCCTTTTGAGTGATGGCTTCTCTTTTGTAGAACACCTCCAGAGAGGCGGTCCTGATACTACATTGTCATATCCTTGGAGCCAGGTTGAAAACTCAGATACAGAGGAGGCTGGTGACTCCGAACTTCGAAGGTGTTCTCTTAGTTGCCCAAGCCATCTTGCAGGAAAGTGGGTTGGCTCCTGTAGACGACTAAAAGGCACTCTTACTCACTTACTTTGTACCCCTCTTGCCCCAAATTCCTGGACCTTTCTCATCCTAATGAATCCTTGGTTTAATTTTTGCTTCATTTTGCAGGTGGAAGAGTATCGTGCTGTAATAATCATGATAGGTGCACATCACTGAAGCTTCTGACTCATGGTGACCCTTTTTTAAGGGTTCCCTTATAGATGGCCACTCATATTGAGAGTACTCAGAAGTGGTTTAGCCTTTCCTTTTTCCAGGGAGATCCTGGGACTGTGCAGCTTGCCCGAGGCCACCCAGGCTGCCTCTTTTCCTGGGAGGGAAAGTGGGGGACCCAAACTCCTGATCCGTGGCTCTGCAGCTGGATGCCTCGCCACTCACCTCTCCAGCCAGATGGAACTGCATCCTGTCAAGTTGATCCTGACTTGTGGCAACTCTTATTCTAGGTACTGAATACACAGGTGTGGTTGACCCTTTCTCTTCTTCAGGGGGCATCCCTCTTGCCCATGGCTACATGTGTGTGTGTTGTGTCGTTACAGTCGTGACCGACTCTTCGTGACCCCATGTCCATGGAGTTTTCTTCGCAGGAATACTGGAGTGGCTTGTTAGTTCCTACTCCAGGCGCCTACAGCACCTGGTATTCCCTGGTGGTCTCCCATTCAAGTACTAGCCAGGGCTGACCCTGCTTAGCTTCCGAAATCAGGCGAGATCGGATGTGCTTAGGGCATCTAGGCAGCTATCATGGCTACATAGGCAGGATCTATTCCCAGGAGACACAGTGGGGAGAATCAGACTCCAAGCCTCTGACTCTGCAGCCAGAGACCTCCACCACTGAGCTGTCCTGTGACGCTTCCCCCAAATTCCAGGATCAATGCACAAGGGCAGAAATCCTCTTGCAACTTGGGTGGGCCCACTGAGTTAGTGGGGGATTGGGTGGCTCAGCTCCTCTGTAAGTGCCATTGATCCCATGGGCCTTCTCTAGTTGTGACTTACTATAGGCTATGTAACAGGATTTCATCATATGAATATTACATCTGTCTACACCGCAGAGGAAAACATCCATAAACAGTGCTCAAGAAAATCAGAAGTTTACGGGACATTGGGGAGTTCAGGTTTAACTCTGTAGCGCAGAAGTCTAGTTTCATGCTAGACCAGCCATGGAAAGGATGCAAGCCCTGGCCAACTTCATGAACTTCCAGACTCAAGGGGTCACAAGGGAGCCAGGATTTAGCAGTACAATGTGTCCCATGTGCCAGGGCCCAAGTCACAAACTACAGAAGGTCTACCAAGGCCCTGATATGCAAAGGCGTTTCACTGAATATTGAATTTCAGAAGTATGCCTCTGAATATGAGTTGCTGGGGGGGGTTGTCTTGTTGGTGTGTTTATCCATTCATTTGTGCATTTTAAATGTTTGTCTACTGCCCACCTGAAAAATGCTCTCGGGACAGCTGGCAAACAAGAAGAGCGAAAACAGACGCAATCAATGAAAATAATGGCCATTCTAGGAACAAACCAGCGGTGACTGTGAGCCTTTTCACATGACCCCTAAGATCCGCTGGCCACTTAAATTCGGACCAGAGATCTTAGGGGTTTGTCGCTGTTCCTGCGTTCCCACCCCCTCCGCACTCCTGGCTGCTGGCTGCGTGAGGGGAGGGAGAAAAAAAGGAAGAAAAGAATGCCGCTCACCTCTGTTCTGCTGTCCCGGCACTGCATTCAGATCTCTTAAAGGGGCGGGGGGCAAAAAAAAAAGAACAAACAGAAGCAAGGAGAGCCCGGCAGTCACTACGTTATATCCGCATCAAGAATTTTCACCTCCGGAGAGCAGGTACCTGAAAAGTGCGCTGGGACGTGCTTAGGTGGGCGTGGTCGCACTTAATTATCTGTAAACTCCGGAGCTGGTGGGGAAACAATTTTAAGCTCTGGAGCAGGGAGCCATTTGCGGCGGAGTTTAGGGGCCATGTACAAATACCCTGTGTCAGAACACTAAAGCAGCAGAAGGTGGGAAGCCAGCAGTAAAGCCCACAGAGCAAGTGGAAAGGTGAATTTTAAAACCAGGAAATGAACCCTTGCCCTGAAAAGAAGGCCTTGGTCTGTGGGCTCCACTTCACGAATGGGCTCCAACACGAATGGATCTGGACTGTGAGAGAACGTCTATGAACCCGAAGGCTTTTTTTCCTTTGCTCGCCTCCTGTTGCACGGTGGGTAAAATCACAAATGATGGGATATTTTGAAGTATATCATGAGGCGGAACCACTGCAGTCACAGGAAAGAAAGACAAAGAGAGAGAGAGAGAGAGAGAGAGAGAGATTAATTTTCCCATGTTTTTGTTCAGCTCTTTCACATTGGAATCCAACTCTCGGGTTTTTGCTAGGAATGCCTTGGTTCCAGCTATTATATTGCTGGCAGAGCAGTTCAGAGGCTGAGGTATGACTGTGGGATTGGGGGTGGGGTGGGGGATGCTCAAATCCCCGCCATGCCACCTGGAGATACAGCCATCCTGGGTAGCCTTGGGCAAGGCTGCACCATCCCAGGGATTTCAACCCCAGAAGAAGAGGGTGGGAAATCACTTCCAAGTGCCTGGAAAACCCCAAAGATGCACATTGCCATACTTCAGAATTAACCTGACAGCACAGAGTTATTATATCAGTCTTTGTTCTCCAGGTGATGCACAACAGGGGTGGCCCGTGGACCAGTGGGGAGGGGAGAACCTTCACCCCCCATGTTTCAAACGTCCCTTTTCACAAGCCACCTTTGCACTAAAATTTGAGGAGCTGTGGTCTGTTTGAAAATGAAGAGGCTATTTGAGAAAGCAAAGGTCACGTGTAAGATTTCCTTATGTCAAAAGGTCATTTCCTGGCATCGCAAAATCACTTCCACAATGATCTCTTTGGGGTTAAACCTAATTCTCTTCTACCTCTCTCTTTCTAAACCCTCGTTCAAACCCAAGGGCAAAAATCAAGTGTAAAGCAGCATTCCAGTGCCTGAGTGACTTAACAATAACAAGAGACAAACAAACAGTAGTAATATTTATTATAAGACTAATTTGTAACCATGGTGAATAGATTTTAATTTTTTTAAAGGATGCTTTCAAGTGTTCATCAAAATAGATACATTAACAGATTTTAATGCATTATTTTTGTCTAGGTATACATTTATTTTAATAGAATTGTTTTAAAACAAAACCCTGCAATGCATAAAGGCTAAAAAGATTGTCAAAGGAACAAATGCTTTCAACTCTGCAGATTTTTTTAGATTTTATTTTATTATTAGATGTTACTCCTAACTTGTTAGGATTGATCAAATAGAAAGCTCTGAATAGAGAGAAAAAAATTAAGGCAACCAGAAAAGTGTGACTTGGATTTAATATTTTATAATTGCCAAGGGACATACTGAGATCAATGAATTTTTGCCCAAGATGAACGTCAGAAAGAGATGTGCTTCAGTCTTTTAGGGGAACATTGGTCTATTTAATTCTTCTGTCTGATGCATGTGAAATATGCCTGCCGTGGCCTTATTTCGGGGCCCGAGGCGAGGCTGGAGGCCGGCATTACCACTTTTAATAGGCTGCCATCTGAGGGATGGCAAGGGGATCCAATAACCCATCGACTCTAATGGATTTTTCCTGTTTATTCACTTCCACCTCTTTTTTCCCCTTTGCAGCTAATTTTGGTTCTGCCTGCTGAGCGGCTTCACTTTAAATTAAATGAATAGAAACAAAGGAGGAAAGACTGTGCAGCTAATAAACCATGATTATTTGTGAAGTTCTTCTCAACAGGACTCCCCATATACCAAGGTATATCATTTGCGAATAGAGGCACTGCTGGGCGCTTTTTCCACTTGTTGTCAAAATTAACCTAGCTGCTTTCAAATGGAGTGCACAAAAGTAGGTTATTCTCGACTCACATGGTGCTGTGATCAGGAGCCGAGTTAACCCCACCAGAACCTGCGGAAGGCCCTGAAAAAGGAGGGCTCCTTAAAGGACAGGCAGACAAAGGGAAACACAAAGGGGAGGCATTGGGTGCTGCTGCTGCTGCTGCTGCTGCTGCTGCACCCACACGCCACGCTCGGGAGAGGGTGGCTCAGATTGAGAGGGCACGGCAGACACTATCAGCAGCAGGGATTTGATGAGATAGGGCAGTTTGGAGAAAAGGTATTTCCATGTTCAAAGTTCCTAGGAACAGTCCATAAACTACTGTGTTGCTGCTGCTGCTGCTGCTGCTGCTGATGATGATGATGATGATGATGATGATGATGATGATGATGATGATGATGATGATGATGATGATGATGATGATGATGATGATGATGATGATGACAACGACGACGACGACGACTTACATCTATGCCCCATTTCTCCATATTTTAGTATTGATATATCTTAATGTCTCATGCTTTTCAGCATGCATTTTGGGGCTGTTGTGTGCCTGGCAAGGTGGGGGATGGATTTGTTTGAAAAGCGGTACTGGGGGAGAGAGTTACGAACACACCCTGGACTGCCAGAACCACAAGCAAGTGGGTCCTAGATCAAATCAAGCCTGAACTCTCTCTGGAAATAGAGATGAAATTCAGGCTGTCCTACTTTGGACACATCATGAGAAGGCAAGATTCTCTGGAAAAGGCCATCATGCTTGTGAAAGAGGGAAGGCAGAAGGAAAAGAGGAATTCCACACACGAGATGGGCCAACTCCCTAAAGGAAGCCACGGGATCGAGTTTGCAAGAGCTGAGCAGGCCAGTTGAGCACAGGACAGTTTTGGAGATTGCTCATTCACAGGGGCACCGTGACTCAGAAGCAATATAGCAACAGAGAAAGGCAGGATATAAATAAAGGTGGGAAATAGATACATTTCCCCCCAATGAGCTCAAGAAAACATGTATGACCCCCCTTCCCATGTGATGCACACATCCATCCTGTAACAGAGGGGGGAGGGGAGAGAGAGATTATAAGGATGACCAGAATTTAAGATGCTGTCTTGAGTCTTAGAAAAGGTTTGCCAGCGGAGAAGAATCTCATGCAAGGAGGAGAAGATGTGGGTTTTATGGGGGAGCATAAGCCCTAAAACCTTCCCCATGCACGTCACAAGTGCCCACCCCTTGATCTCCAATGATGGCCACCAAAGTCCCAGGGAACAGCAAACCTTGCAATGCTACTGGCCAGCCCAGGCTTCACCCAGATCGTTTTGTGGCCGACCGATGTTCCAAATCTGGACCTCCTAGATCTCACACTAACTCTCTGTTTTACCACCGCTTAACCACTGTTCTTTCCTTACCCCTAAATTCTGAGGTCTCTGGACAAATTTGTGCCTTTCCAGCAGACAGACAAACAGACAGCTGTGTGCATGTTTATGCAAACTCTAAATTTTAATGCCCATGGTTCCAAATACCATTGCCCCACTTTGGTTTATGTCTCTGACCATTTGAGGCAGAGAATCACCTCTCTGAGTGCTGTACATCTTCTCGAAAACAAACCAACCAACCTGTAATACTAGTAATATGAAATCTAGGGGGTGCGAAATCAATACCAGTGATAACATCATAGCTGTTGTTAAAACGCTTCTGAGTAGCTACCAGACAGTCCATCCGTCAAACAACCGCAATTTCAGCTAAGAGTAAATTCAAGCCACCAAGTTTGCAAGCCTTACTTAAGAACGAGCTGGGAAGGAGCCAGCAGTTCTTCCCAAGAGAGTTGCAGGAGGATGGATCCACGCTGGAAGGACCCTGCCTTGTGTGCCAAGCCACCGGATGGCTCTCACCCAGGTGCACGTGAGCAAAGGTGCCCATGGTGGACTCAAGCGCATGGGAAGAATGTTCCTAACTCGAGGGATGTCTAGCATGTCAACTTAGGTGCAAGCACCCAAGCTTCCAGGACATTATGCCAACCTTCCCCTCTCTGATGTCACTTCCTACATGTGGGATGGGACAAGACTGCAGAGGATGCCATTCCTGCTAGCCTGACGGCTCCACACACAAGCAAGAACCCCGGGAATGGTCACCCATGTCAGAACATTTGCTCTGCAGCCTGGTTGCTTTTTTCCACATGTAAAAATCCCGAATGGAGAGGGAAGCTACTCGCTTCCTCCCTCTAGGTGTCATGAATTCAGCCAGGGGACGGTCTTCGACTTCCACTCTACTTAGAACACTGAGATGAACTGTCTGGCTTGCGTCAGTTTGGTGCAGATGGAGAGCAGTCCTGTGTCCTCCGAACTGCTGGAGAGCTCGGGGTTTTAGGCATCTGGCTGCAGAGCCAGAGGATGAGAGTTTGATTCCCCCTGGCCCTCCATGTCCATGGGCTGGGCTCCATGAGCTGCTAGAGGGTCCCTTTCAGCTCTGCAGTCCCATAATGATGGCGGCAGCGGCGGCGGTGGTGGGGATGATTTAAGAGAACGTCTGGCTAGCTCAGTGGTTTGGGCATCTGGTGCCAGACCGTAAGGTTGGGAGTTCGATTCTCTGCTGGGCCTCCTTGACAGGGGGTGGACTCCATGATCCAGAGCCCCCTCCCAGCTCTGCAGTTCTATGATGATGGTGAGAATCATTATTATCATCATCTCAGGAGGGTGTGTTCGTTGGACATGATGGCCTTGTAGCTCCCTTCCACCGTCACTGTGATCCCAGAGGATGGGAGGCAAACCGATGGCATGACAAACACCTTCCAGTCTCTGGAGGACTGCCACAGGCTCATTTTCCACCATTCCTGATGGCAGGACCTAGAGCTGCCTATTCATAATTTCAGGCACAATGCTTCCACTTGCTCCTTAGGGAATCGGGATGAAAAACCAAATGGTTTGCAGTCCTCACTTCGCATCTACACCAAAACTGTTGTACACCAGCTGGGGTTCCTCAACCAATGACCAGCTGAAACCTGATGGAAGCAAGTACTGAACCTTGCAGTGAGAGGTTTCCCGGTGATTCTCCTGAATGTGGCCTCTGCTATACCTCACTGCAAGTCAGAATCAGGCTGGAATGGGGTCTGCCCTTTTACCCCAGTGCCGGGCCATTGGACTGCAGGCAAGTTTTCTGTGCTGTAATAACAGCTGTAATTTGTGGGTGCAGATTTTACTAAACACCTGCCCTTGGGATGAGCAAAGAAAGAAAGCCCCAAAAATATCAATGAGATGATATTGATGATAACAACAACAACAACAACAACAACAACAACAACAACAACAACAACAACAACAACAACAACAACAACAACAACAACAACAACAACTTTATTTTATGCCGCCTTTCTACTACCTACTTCTGTTGGGAAAGCTTTGCAAGTACAGTATGTGTGAAAGCACAGTTATTTGTCAACCCGAAGTCTGCAACTCCAAAGGAGACTCAGAAGAGTGCAAAAAACAATAACTGTCCTTTCCTCTGTCCTTCCAACTCCCCTTAAAATCTCTCTCTCTCTCTCTGTCTATCTATCTATCTATCTATCTATCTCTCAATCTCTCTCTCTCTCTCTCTCTCTCTCTCTCTCTGATTGCATCCCATGTTTGCGGGCTGGGATGCTAAGCTCACAGACACCAGTGAGCAGAGAAGTATGGGAACAGCAGTCTGAAGTTGGGATTGATTTACTTCATTAGCTGGGATTACAAGTTTAACTTACAAACCAGAGGTCAAAATTTCTCATTAACAAGGGGGCCATGGATGGCTGCAGGGCCTGGTTCAAGAGGAGACCACTCTTATTACTAACTACACATTTCAATCTGTCTTTGATGTTCTCCTTCCACCCTCCTCCCTTTTATTTTTGGCAGAGGAGTTGATTTTAATTGTAGCTATACAACACAGCGCGTATGCCTGAGAGCCAGCCTCCACATCTGCAGTGTGAGCTGTTCTAGTGATATTGGGTGCAGTCCATGGCTCCGGGCTAATTTTAATGGCTCCCCTTTCTATACAAGGCTCAGATTGTTTTCCACGTGATTCCGGTTAATTTAGCCCCAGGAAAGGACATCAGTTTTCCTTGTGAGTTTCTGATCCATATTCCTCAACTGGGGGAAATGTATAAAAAGAAGCAGAACTATCACACGCACACACATGTACACACACACGCACACATACAGAGAGAGAGAGAGAGAGAGAGAGAAGAAGAAAGAGATTTGTTTCTAAAGAAAAAACAAAGAGCTATCTCATTTCCTCAGCACTCCAAAGAGAAATATATGGATTAAATAGCCCGTTTTTTACTCTCAACACGAAATTTGATGTATCTTTTTTATTTGTCGAAATGCTGAAGTGAAGTGCTTAACAGTACTTATTGCTTCCACATTATTGTACGTGTTAAAAGAGGAACAAAGGGAATTAAAGGCACAGGAGTGGCTGTTATTCATACCCTCTGCGCACCAGCTAAGAATTCAACCTGTGTGTTACAAAAACCGGCAATAAATTGTTGTAACAGGAAATAAGGAGCCAACTGTTCCCTCTTGCTTCCTTTTCAGAAATTGAGGCTGACAGAAAGCTGAAAATGGGGTTTTCTTTCACACTAACTATAACATTTAACACTACAAAAAGGAAACGCAACGAGTAAACTGCTGGGTGGCTTATGCCTTTGCAGCATCTACAACTGCCTTCCCAAACAGGTACCCTCCTCTTGCAAACTGGTCACCTATGGCAATTCCAAATTATGGGGAATGGAGGTAAGGTGCTGTTATGGTGCAAGGACAAATCATCCCTCATTACAGAGACACATTTAGTATCAAAATATTTTGTTGAAGGATGGAGGGAGATCAGTCCCCCCAGATACTTGGGCTGCTATATATTTCTACCTTAAGTGTGCTGTAGCACCCACCTATCCACTGAGACACCATTCATCCTTCCTCTGCTTGTAACTCTCTCTCTCTCTCTCTCTCTCTCTCAGGGCATAGTTTTACCCAGGATGCTGGGTGAGTATTAAAGTTTACCGTACAGAAGAGCAGCCAATGTAGAGGAAGACTCATTATGGACTCGCCAAGGTGAAGACTGCCCTCTTGCTCAGATCAGTACCAAATCCTAGTCATACACCCTAAGAAAAAAATCAGCGGCAAAGACCAGCAAGAAGTGCTGTTTGGAAGGAAGGAAGGAAGGAAGGAAGGAAGGAAGGAAGGAAGGAAGGAAGGAAGGAAGGAAGGAAGGAAGGATCGGAGCACTCCCCCACCATGAGATATGGCCCACATTGACAGCTCTCTTCTAAGGCTCTTCAGGCTATTTCCAGTCTGATTCATTATGTGCAGAAAGAGCTGCATCTCAAGGCTAGAACATACGCATTCTGGGGTGAGAAAGGACCAGATTCCACTCCAGCACCTCTGGGAGGAACAGGGAGGATCCCTGCCTAAAAATTGAGAGGGATTGTGACCCGTCTGTGCAGATATTACTGAGGTAAAAAGGACAACAGGATACGACCTTTCCTACTTTATTCTCAGTAGGAAAAAGCCTTTGTAGTGGCATAAATGTGATCCCTGATCCCTGATCCCTTGGTTTAATTCTTGGTAGGAAAAAGCCATTCCTACTGAAAATAAAGTATAGCACCAGGTTCAGAGATAGCATTTATGGAACTACAAATAAAATCCAGGCTTTTATGAATCTGTGAGTCTCTTAGAAATATAGTGCATCAAAATAAAAGCCACCACTCTGATCCTACACATATGGAATACTATAATACTACACCACGCACCCCGTCCTGACTAATAGGTAGACATGGGCACGACTTAGCGGAATTCCCGTTTCCGTTTCCGTTCCTCGTTTCCGTTACGGAACGGAAACGGTAACGGGAATTACTCCGCCAGAACTCGAACTCGAGCCGACTAAAGAATAATTGGGTCTGATTTGTCATTGTCATTCCTGGCATCGCGGCGATCCTGCGATGCCAAGCAAGCGGCACAGAAAAAAAGTTTAAAAAAAAAAACTGATTCCCGGCCAAAAAGCAGGCAAAAATATGCCTGCCTGAGAGTGCACCTACCAGAGGGGTGGTTTCGGGGGGGGGTCCCCGGCCTCCCCCCCTCTCCTGTCCTGGGCTGCTCTGGTGGGGGAAATCCTCGTCGTCTCGCAGTCGCTCGCAACAAACCGGACTCTCCGCCGGCCGCCGCAATTCAAGCGGCACAGAAAAAAAGTTTTAAAACCCCCGATTCCCGGCCAAAAAGCAGGTGAAAATATGCCTGCCTGAGTGAGGGCTCAGGGCACCTACCAGAGGGGTGGTTTCTGGGGGGGAAGGTCCCTGGCCTCCCCCCCCCTCCTGTCCCTCCTGGGCTGCGCTCGTCGTCCCGCCGAAGTCACCGCCTCGCCGCCTCGCCACCATTCAAGCGGCACAGGAAAAAAAAGTTTTTTAAAGTAAAAAAAAACCCGATTCCCAGCCCAAAAAGCAGGCGAAAATATGCCTGCCTGAGAGTGCACCTACCAGAGGGGTGGTTTCTGGGGGGGGTGTCCCCGGCCTCCCCCCCCTCTCCTGTCCTGGGCTGCTCTGGTGGGGACTCGCAAGCAACAAGCTGGACTCGCCATGCCATGCGGTGCGGGCAGGGGATCGAAAATGGGGCGGCGACCGCAATATTTTTTTTGAAATCGTGGTCCAAAAACACACAAGCACCACAGAAACATGCGAAAATTGCTATTTTAAAACTGCCAGAATTTTTACAGTAGCAGTGGGTTTTTCTTGCAACAAAATGTCTCCTCTCTGTCCTCTCTCCATTGATTTTATTTTATTTTATTTTATTTACACCTGCGCAATGATGGGCTGGACATGGGAGTGGACCATGCAAATTTTTGGAGCCACTCCACCAATCGCATGGCCACTTGGCCACTGAGACTTCTGGGATGTGCCAAAAAGCCCACTAACCCTAACCCTAACCCTTACCCATACGCCACAGTACACTGTCCTCTTAGTGGGTCAGAGAGGCACCCAGAGGTGCACCCCAATACTCACTCTAACCTAACCCGTAACTAGCCTAACCCTAGCCCTTGCGCTAACCCTCTCTTAACCCTAAGCCAGATCTGTACTTGCATTGCACAGTACACAAGTACGCTTCCCTTCTTAGTGAGACACAGTGGATGCAGGGAGAGTCCGCCAGTCTGTCACTTGTGGCTCTGGCTGACTCCTGCAGCAGCATTTGTGTGCCATGCAAACCCTGCCCGCGAGTGCCTGTCTCTCACTGACTGATGCAGGGAAGGCACCCCAAAAAGAGGGGTGCCTCTGCCAGTCTGCTGCGTCTGCAACTTGGTATGCATATCCAATTGGCTATGCATGCCCTTTTGTAGCAGCGCCGGCGGGTGAGGATAGGAGGCACCCACCCCAGAGAGGTGCCTCCAGGAGCCCGCTTTCCCTTCATAGCGGGCCAGAGGAGGCACCCACCCCACAGAGGTGCCTCCAGGAGCCCGCTACCCCCCCAAACCAGTATAATGACAGACGAAAAACCGAAAAACGAAACGACAAATTTTTGCGAAATTTCACGAAAAACGGAAACGAGCCGACACGGGCCTCCTCCGACACACGACAACTCGAAAACGTCATTTTCCCTAGTCGTGCCCATCTCTACTAGGAGGTCCTTCCCCAGATGCCCTCACTGAATGAGCACCTACCAAGAGTTTGGCCTCATGGTGTTGGCATCAATTATGCAGAATTGCCCCCTAGAAGAAACATGCCCAGCTTGACCTTACATTGTATATCGGGCATGTCCAAACTTCATCCCTCCAGATGTTTTGGACCACAACTCCCACAATCTTTTGTCATTGGCAATCAAAGCTTACCTGTGCTTTTTCTTACAGTCCAGGCAACATTCTTTGTATCCCAGTTCCAACAGCAACATTTCTTGTGATTGCCCGTGCCTATCAAGGCATGGTTTACTTTTGCCTTGGTTTGTTCCAGAAGTCGAGTGTATTCCTATGGTGCTTCCCACTTAAGCTCATTACTGATGTCAGAGCCTCCAAGTCAGAAGCTTTTAGTTACTTTTCATTTAGTCCACAGACACCGGAAAGAAGAGACACTCAGGAGGGATTTCTAGCTCATCTGTCCCCCTGATTTCCTAAAGAGAACTGCATTCAGAGATATGACTTTTTAAAATGTAATGGAGATGTGAATCCCAGTAAGCTCCATGCTTCTTTGGAGCCAGCCAAATGGGAGAAAGGAGGTACAATTTTTGTTGGGCCTAGAAAAGATTATTGCCTTTTGGACCATCTTTCCATCCTCGTTACAAACAGAGGTGAACATTGGCACATGGAGCTGGAAGGAACTGGATTTAATTGTCAGGGGGAACCTTTAGCTTTTTAATAACACAATGCCACCCACCCACCCACCCAAACACATGCCCATTCTTCTGTTTGTTGTACACAAAAATGTTTCCCAGCTGAAGGTTATGACCTTGTTCTGGGGGCTGTGTTGGTTCCCTGCTCTAGGGAAGTCTGTTTCCTGCTTTGTAACAGAGCTGGGTTCTTCCAGTTCCATGCAGTGCCTTGGTCTGCTTTGGCCATGTGAGGTCAGCCATGGGGGACTGGGTTCCACAGGGCACGAGGGGGGGCGCGATGCCCATGGTTTAAGGTGGCCCTTGCTGCATTCACAACCCCACGCCCAAGACCCACTCCGGGGGCTCGAGAGAGCAACGGCCACACCATATTATCCACCCAAGGTTATCGGCCAACAGAGACATCTCAGGAAGGTCATTACTGCCGTCTAATTTCCAACTGGCACCGGCATGAAAGCTCGCCTTTGTGTGGGATTAATTTTAAGAGCTCAGGATTTGATGTCAGTGGGAAATAACCAGCGTGGGACTCCTAATGCTGCTTTCTCCCGCTTCTGGCCAGGTGCCCCGAGGCGAATGTCTGAAGAGATGAAAACTATGACAGGCCCCTCAGTTAAGCTGAAAGCCGGCAGCCGTCCAGCGAGCACCCACAGGCCTGGGAGGCATTCTCTGACCCCCTTAGAAAAGTCACATTCGCTCTCCTCTTGAGAAAGGAAAAATAGTGCTACGGGCATTTTGTTTTAAATCATGTGAAATAAGGAAATGTGAGGATGTGAAAATGAAGTGGAAAAAAAAACTTAGAATTCATTTCCTCCCCTTTGCAAGCAGCAAAAACAAGAGAAGGAAAACATAGGAGGAGGAGGAGGAGGAGGAGAGAGAGAGAGAGAGAAAGAAAGAAAGAGCTGCTGCGTTTTGAAAGTGTGTGTAAAACTCTGATAGATTCACCAGTAGGCAGAAACTACAAAAAGCTTCAGGTAAAATATGTAAATATGTAAAGTAATCCCTTGAAAGCCCTCTCCTTTTGTGCCTGAAAGAGTGTTCGCAAAAGTCTCCTTATTTCTCTGTCGCATTAATGGGGGAAGTTAGTCTTAGGAAAAACAAAACAACAACAAAAGACACAAAAAAACAGCAAGAGGAAGAAAGGGCAGCTTGGAAATAAATCTTTGCAGAGATCAAGGGGGAAGGAAAGGGGACCGGCAACTTCCTTGTTCTTCAGCTGCCCTTTTGGTCATAAGCTGGATAATAAGAATGCAACATGTAAATGACAGAATTCAAATTTTAAACAGGGTTATCCTTGCGGAGGTACAAAACAAGCTGCCAAACCAGCTCCCCCCCCTTTCTCTTTCATTTCATTCTGGAATTGAGCTTGCCTTTTTACTACCATTATGCCCTTCAACTGCCAACATGCTTCCCCCACCCCTTCTCTCTTTTTTTAGCAAAGCTGACCCAACTGAATCTGAATTCTCCTACAACAGAGGTCTATATGTTTGCACACTCCAGTATAAGAATATCATCTGGCCAGACTCGGCTAATCCTGTTCTAAAATACCAACTCGGAATGAAATCCTTCTACCTCGGAAACCCACTGGGAAAGTTCTTACAAGCATCTCAGAGGCTCTCCATGAGAGAAATAAAAATGAAGACCTCTTCAGGGGGTCAGTGTTGAAGAGTGACTCCCGTAATTGTTGTTCAGTAGACACTCCCTTGTTTCCCACATGGGGATGTCTCCATTCACTTTAACATAGTCTTAGGCGGTTACTTCACGTCCTACCTTGTTCCGCGATTACGTTTGTACCATGACAGCATTGTTCGCGGTCACGTGGTTTTGTCCCTGTTCAGTCCCTGTTTCCATTTACTCACGGGCATGATTACTTGTCTCATGACAACTGTTACTTCACGGTCTTGTTCCGTGACAAATTCTGAATTTGTCTTGCTTTCTTAACCCTTTTTTAAAATATTGTAAATAAAACTTTGTTGATATTTCGATTTACTGGTCTTCCGGGATTTACATGTCAATGCTACAGAATTTTCAGTACACTCATACCTCGGATAACAAATGCCTTGGATAACAAATGTTTCAGATAACAGATGGAAATTTCCAGATATAGGGCTGACTCAGATAACAAATATTCCCTATGGGCTGCCTCGGATAACAAATGTTTCAAAATGCCTTGCAAAAAAGTGTACCCAGGATGCATTGCACCCGCCACAGTTTGAGGAGGGGTGGGAGGAGATAGAGCGTTTCTTAATGGTGTTTTGGAGCCATTCTGGACATTTTTTTGCTGATGAATTTGGACCTTTCAAACTTGGAAAGTTAGGGAGCTAGTTCTGGGGGCTTGTGTTCCAGCACCGCATGCCGTTAAAGTGCACTTTATAAAGAGGTCAGGGGAAAAACAGATTTTTAGCCTTTTTTCAGACCTCTGGAACGGATTGATCAGTTTCCCATTCATTTAAATGGGATAATATTTTTTTCAGATAACAAATTGCCTCTGGGAATGAATTAAATTCGTTATCAGAGGCACCACTGTACTTTCTTTAATAAACATTGGCACTGCATGGTGTTTCCCATAGGGAAACTAATGTTGAATGCCACTTCAGCCGCTGACCACTAGGTGGACACTGGTTGTTGCATGACAGTTGTTACCACATGGTCCCTTGTCTCGGAACAGGAACCGGGAACCAACCGTGACAAGAGAATTCCCCAGCCCAGGAGCAGGTACGGCTTGTCATGCTCTGTTCCCAGTTCCGGGGGCGTGGTCGAGACAACTTTTTGCTGTCATGCTATGGATGTGAAGTAAGTTTTTTTTTTTACTGGTCCCAAGCGGGACAGCAAGGACGGACAAACAGGATGTGAAGTAACAGCCTTAGATTTCATTCAGATGGAAATGGGCAGAGATAAAGCAAGCAAAAGAGACAAGCAACAGGTAAAAGGATGGAAGTTGTGGACTTAGAGGCATGGGCCCACAAGCCCAAAGCTGTTTCTCCTACTTTGACAGTTAAAATAATAATAATAATATTTTTTTAAAAATCCAACAGTAACAAGAAAAAAACAATTGCCATAAAGTTGGTGAGCTTAATGAATAGTATACATTATGCAATAACTTCCATCTTATATTCATAGAATCATAAGAGTTGGACTCAAGAGCCATCCAGTCCAACCCCCTGTCATGCAGGAACCCCCTACCCCATCAAAGTACAGCCGACAGCTGGCCATCCAGCCTCTGCTTAAAAACCTCGAAAGAAAGAGACCCCACTACCCTCCTTTGAGGCAGCATATTCCACTTATGCCAAACAGCTCTGACCGTCAGGAAGCTCTTCTTAATATTTAAATTGCATCTCTTTTCCTGTGCTTTGAAACCATTGCCCCTGTAGTTTGAAACCATTGCTCCTCTGAAGTCATGGAAGACAAACCAGTCCCTTCTTCAATATGACATCCTTTCAGATATTTAAGCTTTGCTATCATATCCCCTCTCAACCTTCTTCTTCTTCTTCTTCTTCTTCTTCTTCTTCTTCTTCTTCTTCTTCTTCTTCTT
>JAHTLZ010000065.1:2541800-2562774 GCA_023846285.1 Phrynocephalus versicolor
TATTATTATTATTATTATTATTATTATTATTATTATTATTATTATTAATCACATGGATGTGCCTCCTTTTCTCTTTCTTTCTTTGATTCTTTTTTCTACTAGATACTCCACATTGGGCCAAATCAGATAATTGCATTTTCTTACACAGAGAAAATTTCTGGAAAGTTTGAAGCCAAGGGGAAAAAACATAAAATTGGGGGTGGGGAGAAAACAGGGTTCTTTTCTATATCCCCCTCCCCCCCACACACACACACAACTTTTCCAGGGACTATACATCTGTATTCTGGAGTGTTTCTGAATAAAACAATCTCTTTCCAAAACCTCCCCGCAGCCACTCAGCCTGCCAGACAAATTTCTATAACAACTTCTCCATTTTAGAAAGGCTTAAGCTGTGTGGTTCAGGGTTATACAAAGGCAAAAGTAGGGGGATCCCTTTATGTGGCCTTTATTTTAGAAAACACTTTTGTTGTAGATTGCCTATCTGCAAGTTCTTACAATTTGCATGACTTGTGACTCTCCCAGCAACTGGGACAAAGCGCGACTCTTGGAGCGTTCTGTTAACATGACATGTGTCTCATAGATCGCTATTCCAAATGTCAAGATGATGCGCAGCAGTCAGCCAGAAGTGCTCCATTACCAAGATTTAGGAGAACAATTTACACTGAAGGGAGAGGTAGGTTAAAAACCGTTTTTGTTTGATCTGCCATCTCTGGCTTGGTGTCAGTTCTGAACAAGTTCTTTATGTGACAGAGGCTTTTTGTCGCAAGTCAAGCCTAAACTGCTTAGGAAGATTTATCCGACTGCTCTGTCTGAGAGGACAACCTTTCGAAATCTTCTTCTTTCCTCCTTAGAAAGAATGAGCCAAGACAGGTGGTGGGAGGCAGCTGCTCAGGAGGTCAAGGATGTGGCCCAAGTAAAGGCCGGACAATCTAGGTAACTCACACCACAGTCATCAGGGGAAACCTTCCAGGTCTTATGGGGTGCGCTAACCAGTGTGCTTTGGTGCACAGAACAATCTCATGCAGAAAAAGTTGCTGCTGTTGCTCTGAAGATGTCCTTCTTGTCTGAATGGTCAGCTCATGGCACTTTCAATGGGGAGGGGGAGGCAGCCACCTTCAAGCCACCTTCATTTGGAGAAGACAACATTGAAATATGCCCACCCAGTCCAGGACTATATATGAAGGAACCAGAAGAGGGTGTCCAGGGTTCTGGAAATGGCCCACCTGAAAGGTAGGAGACTCAGCACACACACACACACACACACACACACACATGAGGTGTGTTTTAGTTCTGCACTAAACCATGCCCCCCTCCAAGACAAGCATCTTCTCTCAAGAGCCAGCTGCAGCTCTACCAAGCCCCACACACATTGTCAAGTGGGGCATGCCACCAGCGCAAACTCAAGGTCTCAAAATGCCACCTTCCAGGTGCTTCCTCCACCCTGCATGTAGGGTGGCTCCTGACACATCCTGAGACATATGCCGCCACCAAAGGAGGACCAGAAAAGAGACCCAGATTGGATGGTCCCTTGAATAGATAAAATATATACAACCATTCAAAGCCCATCTCTGTGGACTCAATAGAAGCCAAGGGTTCTGGGGCCATGTTCAAATGTAAAATGCTGCCATGGTTGTGTGGCATCTGCTGTAATTCCCTGAAGCAGAGGGGCACCTTCCAAAGGACACCTTTCTTGGAGCTGGACCACTCTTCCCAAGAGAGCTCTGGGACCACGCTGGTCTCAAGCAACCACATCTTCTGCTTTGTGAGATGGGCGGATCCACGGATCATCCCCCATGTTTCCTCTGCCTGTCCCTTCCCTTCTTCCTCTCTCCCACCCCCCTCACCCCCCACTCCCGCAGGTAGGCAGACATCAAGAGAAGGGGCGCGCGTCCCTTTCTTTCCTCTCTACCTAACGATGTGACACGGTGGATTAGCAACCTTGCCCAGGAAGGAGCCCGCTCCGGCTGACATCACTCATCCGCACAAAGGAGGAGGCCGCAGCGCTGCTGTCTCTCCGATCAAGAGGCCGGGAGGAAATCCGACCCCCAGTGCCTGTCTCCCTTTGACAGACGGCTTGTCCTTTTTAATGCTCCGTGAGAGCACCAGCCAGACGTTCCCTCCCCTCGAGCGAGCGAGCGCGCCGATGACAAGAGGAGCCGATGCGCCCCAGGCAGAGGGGGGTGCGCGGGCGCCCTGGCCCGGGCAAAGCGGGCTCCCGGCAAGGCCTCCTCCTCCTCCTCGGCTTTCCACCTTCGCCAGCCGCTCACTCGGCTTTGCCTTCGCCGAGGTCCCCCCGCCTCTTGTGCCGGTGACACCCCTCCCCCGGGTGGTGGCGGAGCATCCTTTGTGCCGCCCCAGGCTCGCACTCCCCTTCAGGTTCCCTCCCGACACCAGAGAGAACGCCAGGGCTCAGGGAGGGGGCGCGGGGGTGCTTTGCCAGCCTTTGGGGGGGTGTTCTGTGGGGTCGGGGAGGGGCGTTCATCAGCATCGAACGTGGCTGCTGCTGCTGCTGCTGAATGCACCTGTGGAGATGCTGGTGGAAACCAGCCCGCTCCTTTCCCAAAAGCGCACCTTGTTTTTAACAGGCGCTCGGATGTTGGCTTGGGACTCAGACCCACAGGATTGCCAGCATCCCTGCTCAGTATCTTCCCCTGGAAGGAGAGGGTGGGGCGCTGGTCGGTCCAGGACGGAGGGGGGGGAGGCATCCGTACCACCGCCTTTCTGAGGGTTTTACCCTGCAGGCACTGAAAGGGAAGACATGGGGAGGGGGGGAGAGAGAGAGAGAAAGAGAGGAAGGGTTTTAAGTTCTGGATCTGTTACATTCCTTGCACGTGAGGCATTCATTGTCTTTATGTCTGCAGTGATTGTCTTCAGTGGATGGCAATTGCATCCACAAAGCCCTGGAGCTGTGTGTATTGGAGCTCAGTCTTCAAAAGCCATCTGTGCTGGCAAGTACCAGGAGCGAGGCTTTCTCTGGGCTGCCTTGACGGGAGATGTCCTCCTCCTCCTCCTCCTCCTCCTCCTCCTCCTCCTCCTCCTCCTCCTCCTCCTCCTCCTCCCGGACTGTTTCTTGGGGATGCTGGAGTGCCAGTCAGCCTTGCAGACAAAAAGAGTCCCCCTCCCATTGCCATGCCCCCTCCCAGGAAGTCTCTGCAGGGTCAGAAAAAGAAGCCTCGTCGCCCTAATCGAGACACTTTGGAAAGGCAATGAAAACACCCAACTGAGATTGGAAGGAGCAGCTCTTAAGAATACTAATCCATGATGTAATAGGTTGAAGGATGCAGACAAAATCTCGCTGCTTATTGGCCAGACACGGAGTGACCCTCCCTGAAGCAGGAGCAGCTCCTTGGCAAGGCAGGTGTGGCAATGAGCAACAGTCAGCTAACACAGTGGTTCCCAACCTGGGGGGGTCGGGACCCCTTTGGGGGTCAAACGGCCATTTCACAGGGGTCGCCATGAGCTAGTGAAGAAAAAGGCACAAACAGCTTGGGTCTGGTGGAGGGGAGGAACGGGGGGAGAGTGAGTTACAGCTTGATAGGTTGGAGGGAATGTCAGTCAATGGCACCAGAGGCTGTGACTGGCTGAGGGTGCCTGTAGAGGGAAGCTCTCTATGGCACCTGGGGCAGTGGCCTGCCAAGGGGGGGCTTGTGGCCTCTCCCAAGCAGGGCAAGGGGGTCACCACAACAGGAGGAACTGTATTCAAGGGTCGAGGCATTAGGAAGGTTGGGAACCACTGAGCTAACCAGATGGTGGCCCGTGCAAATATAGATACAACAAAAAGCAGCAGGTTGTGGCCCATGAAGGCTTATTAGGCCAAGGCTGACCTGTTTGGCTTTGAGCTTTCACAGACCTTTTGTTGATTTGACCACACCGCTTCCAAGGGGAGGAAAGAGAGCAGCCCCATTTGCCCCTCCATGCACTCCCTGTGAGTAAATGTAAAACAGGAAAATGGGAGGTGTGTGCTTGCCTGGTGCGGGAAGGAGGGGATCCAGTGGCGTTAAAGCCCATGAAAGTAGCAACAAGGTGTTCCCCTCCCTCTTGGGTGCACACATTCGCCTTCCTTGGAGCAAACGCCAGCCTCCGTTCTTTGCCCCTGTCACACAATCACACCCATGAGGCTGCACAGAGAATACGGTCAAGAAAGAACAGAATTGCCAACAGCCTTTGACATCTTTATTAGACAGACCAGGGAGAAGGAACCAAGAGAAGAGGGTGTCCCCCTCAAATGTTCAGCAAAATGTCCCTCCATTTTTTTCTTATTTTTTTTTCTTAGAGGTTCGCAAGACAGATAGGAGGAAAAACAAGAATAAGATTAGGTGCATTTGAATGGCGCTGCTGGAGACAACAACTACACACCCCATGGGCTGCAAGGATGACCAGCAAGGAAGTCCTAGACAGAGTCCAACTGAAAACACATTTGGAAACCAAGATCACTGAACAAAATTGGTCATCCTTCAGTCATGTTCTGCGAGCCAACTCCCTCTAAAAGACAATGATGCTGGGATGGGCCAGTGACAAAAAGAAGGAGGGGTCACTCAAGGACTCGTTGGCTTGGTGCTATCAGAAGGGACCCTGGGATGACTTGGGTGGAACTCAAAGACGCTGCATAAACAATTGAAAGGCATGGAGAGCACTCACATCCACAGTAACACCCATCCTAAAGCCAAACTAACTTTCAGAAGTTGATAAAATACACCACCATGAATTTCCTTAGCATATGGAGGTGAGGAATGGCATATTCGGGGGTCACACCCTTCTTTTTCCTTTGCTAAGTGATGATTCGCCCCAGGGCAGACTTACGTTCTCTCCCAAGAGAGGTGGGGGGGGGGAAACTCCCCGAACTGCCCTCTTTGCCTTGGTCATGAGCAGGTTGCCAACTGACCCACAGAAAATATGCCTTCCACATTCATCCCAAAGCTCCAGGTCTGAGCTAAGCAAAAAAGGAATGAAGTGCAAACAGCAGTGAGTGCTAGTAGGGTTCAATTATCATAACGTACTGTGAATGCAGAGTATTTTCTGCCTTCCCAGGAGCAACAGAGCTTTGCACCAAAGATTCTCACCTAAACCCTACTGTTATACATCATTTGTAAAGCATGCCGCTGATGTAAGCATCTTAAAAAACACATGTACACAAATAAATAGCAGACGTAAAATTTAAAAAATAAAAATAAAGAACAATTTGTTGCTATTGAGCCACAGAGCAAAAAAAAAAAACCTAATTGTGCAATATTAAGGATTTGCTCAGCAAAAGTGTATGGGGGGATACTATTTTTTTCCTTAGCAATTGTAGGCAAGTGGATCTGAATAATCATGCTGATTAGGGCAATGTTGCAGATCAAAGAAGACGCAATCAGGTGTTAATCTCCATTAGATCCTTGAGACTGAAACCCTTTTGAACCTCTTCCTTTTAATAAAAATGCATGAAGAACTGCTCGCATCCTTTCCTCCTGTAGCCCGGTTACTGCTGTCCTGGGTGTCTGAGTGGAGCTATTTTAATCAGAAGACTGTGTTGGACCATTTATCTCTGTTGACGAACACACCACCATGAAATGCTGGTTTTCACCTCTAACCCCCTCAATGGCTTGGGTTCAAGCTATCTAAAACTTCCTGGAGTGAAGGTTGTGGGTCACAGCCGGAGAGAGCAGCCGGCCAGTGTTTACCTGCCCTGCCGCCTTCCAAACAAGAACAGAGGTGGCTGAGGCAGGAGTCGGTGCCAGCAGGCCTCCTCAAAGGTCTCTCCTTTCCTCCGGGTGCCTAGAAAGGTTGGCCTCAGAGGACTCTCTCCACCTCCCAAAGCTTTGGGCTGACGGGGGCAACTCAGGTCTTGCCAGGGAGTGGGGAACAGGTGATCTCAAAGGCCCTTCAAGGGCCCTCTGAACCCTTTAAACCCCAGGAATGAAATGTGAATTGTGTGCCATCACATCCGTTCCGATTTGCAGGCTTTCTTAGGAACACAGTAACTGGTGATTGTTCATTGCACTTTTCTGCTGGGGGTAACTTGAGGACGGCAGTTCCTTCAAGGCAAGGAACGGTCAGAAGTTGAGTTTCTGAATGCTGGCTCCTCCACCAGGTATCCAACTCACCGGGTTGTCCAGCCAGTTAAAACATTACTGACAGACAACCATCTAATCTTTGAGTGGTTAGTTTTTATTTTTAACAGGTTACACAGAAAGACATTTTCAGTGTATCTTTCACAGAATGGAACAGCTGCCTCAACAGATTCTGGGTCTTGTGAAAGAGCTGAACGTTAGCTTTATCATCCTTGCCTTATTGTTGTTGTTGGTGGTGGCGGTGGTGGCGGTGGTGGTGATGTATTTTAATTTTCTTAGGTTTATTTCAAAGATAACTACCAAGTTGGGGGACACCTTGCAAATCAGTAACAGTGACTGGCCCAGAATTAATAGTCTAGGAATTTATTGCGTAGTTTTGCTAATTGTAGCTGCGGCAACACGATTTCTGCAAAAATCAGGGTCACTTTTAATATACGAGGAACAAAATGGCTGGCGAGGAGCACTTTGCACTCTGCTTTGGTACAGAAGGGAAAGAAATTGCCTCAAAACATTGGCTGGAGCCCTTTGGTCAAAGCTTTGTAGTTTAATTGGGTCAAAGTTTGAAAATCTTTAAGTTCAGAGATTTTTCTGCTTTCATCTCTGTCCTAAAACAATGCATCGAGGCTGGCCTTTGAAACCGAGCAGGCGGAAAAATGGGGAGAGTGCAGGTTTCTTTGGAACTCTCCCCATTTAAAAAGAAATAGCAAAGTTCTACAGAATCTTTTTTGGAGAGGTGGGTTATGTTTTCCTTCCAGGTGTGTCTTTTCAGGGCCGCTATATCCCATTTCCTGAAACGTCAGCACCACAACATGAGATATATTGGAAATTTAAGAAGCTTGCATATTTCTCCTCCTTTAAGATGGCATGTCAATGGGGAGCACACCCCATACCTGAGATGAAGGAGCCAGGTGCACTGCCCATTGACCCCACAGTCTGCATCAGATTCGGCAGAAATGGAATTACATCAACACAAAGCTCCACCATTTGAGGGATTCTCTTTTTTTCTTTTCTTTTCACAGTGGGAATCATCTTGATGTTCAGCCAGCAGGATGACTCTTATTTGCGTACCATTGCTTCCATCCACTTTCCAGCCCTTATCTGATGCAAAGGGGTGGCCATGGTGGTGGTGGTGGGGAATCTTAGGCAAAACTGTAGAACTGTTACTAAGCAGAGGGGCAGGAAATTGGAAGAGAAAAAAAATCATGGTCACCACGGTCTTCCCAACTGTGTTGATTCTGAAGGGAGTCCAGTTCTACTTCTGAAAGACACACCATTCCTTTGACAATCATCTAAAAGTTAAACATTTCGGGACGTGCCACATTCCTAAGAGGGAAAGGAATCTCTGGTGGAAGCCAGACCTGATGAGTTACTGTCTGTTGTGAAACCCTTGAAGGACCTTTCAGTAATAATCAGAAAGCAATGATGGAGAACATCCACTCAGTCATGGGGGGGTTACATTTCCCCCCCAACTGACTTCCAGTGTTTCTTTCTCTCTTCCCCCCAGTGCTTTCCAAACTTAGTACTGCAGCAGATTATCACCTTTGTACACGACCCCTAAACTCCGCAGCAAATGGCTGCAAGCTCCAGAGCTTACAATTGTTTCCCCACCAGCTCCGGAGTTTGCAGGAAATTAAGTGCGACCACGCCCACCTAAGCGCGTCCCAGTGCATTTTTCTTGTACCTGCTCGAGGAGGGTGAAAATCCCCAGGTCCGGATTTATTCTGGTGAGTGCGGGGCTCTCCTCGCTTCTGTTTGTTTGTTTTTTTGCCTCCCTCCCCTTTAAGAGAAGGGGTGGGAGGGGAAAAAAAGCAAACAGAAGAGAAGGAATCAGGACGATGGAGCTCCGGGCAGCTTTGGAGGTGAGCCTGTATTTTTTCCTCTCTTTCTTCCTCCCTCCCCTGACGCAGACAGGAGCAAGGAAGTGGGGAGTGGTGGGGAGGAAGGAAGAGCAACGAACCCCTAAGATCTCTGGTCTGAATTTAAGTGGCCAGTGGATCTTAGGGGTCGTGTGAAAAGGCCCTATGTCACTTTATAAAAATAAAGATTTAAAAAAGAAAGGATGGTGAGGGCTGTCCTCAGTGACTCTTGCAAGATGATTATTCTATGGTCACAGCTATTTTACCCAGAAATAGTGGGTATCCAATCAGAAAAAGTTCAAATCATAACTGGGTTTTGCTCACTTTGTAGCCGCCCCTCAACTTAAGTATAGGGTTTTATCCCCATGCAGCCCCTTCCTCCCTTTTCTTCCTTTGCTAGCAGTCTTTCCTTTGTCCTCCACTTTCTGTTCTCTGAAAATAGATGTATGGAGATGTAGTTCCACATTATAAGAAAAGCATGTATTATGTTAGCATTTTTGTTTTTTTTGTTCCCATTAATCAAAAACTATCAGAGGATCATTTTGCCTTTTCCGAAGGAGGGGGTGAAACTGGGCAGACCTCTCTATGCTTTGCTCTCCACCAAAAAGGCAATTACCAAATACCAAATCCCTCCTCCAAGACCAGAGAAGGTCCCTAGGGAAGTGACACAGTTCCTTGTTGTGACATCCAGGGGTGAGGCATTGTGATGTCACACAAGCAGGGCCTACAAGGGAGTTGTGGAGGAGAAGGCTTGCTCTGGGGAGCAGCCGCAGCTGGTACGCAATGTGGTTGGTGAGGCAGAAGGCACAGCACAGATGATGACGGGCAAAGAGAAGCCAAAAGTGGTATTCACACACAGAGAGAGGAACAGGCAGCAAGGAAGCATTTGCACATGCATGTTGCAAAAGGGGAATACAGATGGGACCCCAATCCTCTTTGTGTGTGAAGAAGGCAAGCAGGGATGGGTGAACTTTAAAAGTAAAGCTTCCAACAAAGGGGAAACTCAATGTACTCCAAAGGAAAAATGGCTGTGCTTCGAAGACATCTTAAAGTCTGCGAGACACAGGTTAGTCTTGCAAAATAACTAAGACGGCAGAAGGAGTATCAAAATGGATTGAATACTATGGGAGAGGGGAAACAAAAGATGGTACCACCTCCGGGTGCACAGTGTAAGACAAACCATTTCAATTTCTGGAAGGGGAGTTTGTTTCCATTTGCGGAACAGAAATGGTTTGTCTACACCATTTAGGGGCTGGCACATGTACTCCACAGGTGTCATGGCAATCAATTACAATGAAATAATCAATAATGCAATGCAGCAATTTGTGTGACCTTGGCAAAGAACTCAAAAACTATTGGTAGAGATTGTTCAGAGGAATGCCCTAAGAGCACAGAATGTGTTCCAGTTCCAGTCTATGCCACAGCGAGACAACTTGATGGGCTCTGTGGCTTATCAGGTTGAATTCCTCCAGATAAAAGGGATCCTAAGAAGGGTAGGTCTCCTTGGAGAGGAGGCAAAGAGAGGCAGCGCTTGTCTGACCATAAAGGGAGCAGCGACAAGCTTCGTTGGTCCAGGAAAATGGCTTCTTATCTCCCGCTGGAGGAAAACCAGATGCCATCAATTAAGTTGATAATGACAGCATGAACTGTTGGCACCAGAGAAGTGTAAAAAGCTGTAAATATTTGGTGTGTCATAAGTGAAACTGCTTACAGTATATCCCTCTGTCTATATGAAGTTTCATTTTGATGATGTTTAGAATTCTTTCTTCAAACAAGCACTAACACACACAAATCCACACCGTGTAGAAAAGCAGCCTTCTACGAAGGGGTGTGAATGTGTGGAAAGACAGAGCTATTGAAGAAGTGATTTCTTTCACACTTGTTTTTATGGATTTGATTTGCCTTTCTGCCTACTGCTTTCCTGGACTGGTAGAAAATAATTTTTAAAAAGGAAACTTCTTTTCACTTTGTTCCTTTTCTATGTGGTGGAAACAAGGACGTAGCTTGGCAGCAGTGCTGGGAAAGCTTTTTTCAAATGAATATTTATTTGACTTTGGTTGGACTACAATGTTTTCAAAATAATCTGCTGGACAGTAGCTGGCTTCTCTCTGTCTGCTTCTCCCCCCCCCCTTCAAGCCAGCCTCCTGCTTTTACACTCCTCCCTCTTGGAAACTGAGTGGAAGAAACTACAACTGAGTCATATTAACCCTTTGATGTGAGCTATAAGAACACAACGAGGTGGAAAATGTCAGATCAGGAGTTTGCCAACACAGTTCTGCATGGATTACAGAACATAATAGACATTATTACATCATAGATGGAACCCTCTTCTGAGGATATAGAGATTTTGGATTAGGAGATAGAACCAGAATATAGAGCTGATCTTAATCTGCAGACAAATGCAATAATATCTGTGAGGGATAAATCTGTGGATGGACTAAATCTAGAGAGGAGGAAGATAGGCACATTTGTTCTGCTGGATGTGAATGCAGAGGAAAGAAGAGCTTGGCAACAAGGCATCAATCATGATAGGGAAACAACTTGTAAAGATGGTAGACCTGGCAGGGAAAGAGAAAATCCAGAAAGGGAATTGGTTGCATTATTAGTTGATTATCATGATATGGAAAATGGAAAATGGAAATGTGAAGACCAATCTGAAACATACATAAATATTAGACATGGGCACGACTCGGCGAAATCCTCATTTCCGTTTCCGTTCCTCGTTTCCGTTACGTAACGGAACGAAGAACGACAATTACTCCGCCAGAACCCGAACTCGAACTCGAACCGACTAAAGAAAAATTGGGTCTGATTTGTCGTGGTCGTTCCTGGCATCGCAGCGATCGTGCGATGCCAAGCGGCACAGAAAAAAAGTTTAAAAAAATAAAAAAGAAACGATTCCCGGCCAAAAAAACAGGCGAAAATATGCCTGCCTGAGTGAGGGCACCTACCAGAGGGGTGGTTTCTGGGGGGGGCGGCCTCCCCCCCTCCTCTCTTGGGCTGCACATCCTCATCGTCTCGCCAACTCGCCAAGCGGCGGCACAGAAAAAAGTTTTAAAAATAAAAAAACCCTGATTCCCGGCCAAAAAAGCAGGCGAAAATATGCCTGTCTGAAGAGGGGTGGTTTCTGGGGGGGGCTCCCCCCTCCTGTCCTGGGCTGCTCTGGTGGGGGGCATCCTTGTCGTCTCGCCGCCAACTCGCCAAGCGGCGGCACAGAAAAAAGTTTTAAAAAAACTGATTCCCGGCCAAAAAAGCAGGCGAAAATATGCCTGCCTGAAGAGGGGTGGTTTCTGGGGGGGTCCCCGCCCCCCCTCTCCTTTCCTGGGCTGCTCTGGTGGGGGGCATCGTTGTCTTGCCGCCAACTCGCCAAGCGGCGGCACAGAAAAAAAGTTTTAAAAATTAAAAAAAAAACCCAATTCCCGGCCAAAAAAGCAGGCGAAAATATGCCTGCCTGAGTGAGGGCACCTACCAGAGGGGTGGTTTCTGGGGGGGGGCGTCCCGGCCTCCCCCCCTCTCCTGTCCTGGGCTGCTCTGGTGAGGGCCATCCTCGTCGTCTCGCCAACTCGCCATGCCATGCGGTGTGGGCGGGGGATCCAAAATGGGGTGACCGCAATATTTATTTTGAAATCGTGGTCCAAAAACACACCAAAGCACCACAGAAACATGCGAAAATAGCTATTTTAAAACTGCCTGCATTTTTACAGTAGCAGCAGTGGGTTTTTCTTGCAACAAAACGTCTCCATTAATTTTATTTTATTTTATTTTTATTTTTATTTTTTTACACCTACGCAATGATGGGCTGGCCATGGGAGTGGACCATGCAAATTTTTGGAGCCATTCCACCAATTGCATGGCCACTTGACCAGGTTTTGACCGAGATTTCTGGGATGTGCCAGTCGGGCATAAAAAGCCCACTAACCCTAGCCTGAACCCGAACCCTAACCCTAAGCCTAACCCATACGCCAGTACACTGTCCTTCTTAGTGGGTCAGAGAGGCACCCAGAGGTGCACCCCACGAACTCACCCTAACCTTACCCGTAACCCTAAGCCTAGCCCTTGCGCTAACCCTAACCCTAAGCCAAATCTGTACTCGCATTGCACTACACACGCAAGTACAGTTCCCTTCTTAGTGGACCACAGAGCGCCCAGAGGGAGCCTTCCCCTGTGCACTGTGACTGCACTATACCAGCAGTATGCTGTGAGTCAGAGGCACCCAAAAGAGAGGTGCCTCTGCCACTGCAACTTGGTAAGCATATCCAATTGGCTATGCATGCCATTTTGTAGCGGGCCAGACTAGGCACCCACCCCAGACAGATGCCTCCAGGAGCCCGCTTTCCCTTCATAGCGGGCCAGAGGAGGCACCCACCCCAGAGAGGTGCCTCCAGGAGCCCGCTTTCCCTTCATAGCAGGCCAGAGGAGGCACCCACCCCAGAGAGGTGCCTCCAGGAGCCCGCTACCCCCCCTAAACCAGTACTAACAACAGACGAAAAAACGACAAACGAAACGACAATTTTTTGAAAAATTTCGCGAAAAACGGAAACGAGCCGAAACGGGCCGGCTCCGACACACGACAACTCGAAAACGTCATTTTCCCTGGTCGTGCCCATCTCTAATAAATATTAATCTGTTAGTTAGTTATATATAAGAACTTGCATACATAGAGAGAAATATGTAGACAAAGATGTAACTTTATTATAATAGCCCACAAAGTACTAACTTGAGTTATGGAAGAGCTTTGAAATTAGGTATCTCTTAGAGAAAAATAGGTAAATATACCTTGTTGATGACATCTATTATACAGTATATTATGTCAGCTAAAATATATCCTAAGTGGTTTAGCCAACTGAAGAATTAATTATCAGGACTGAGTATACTGTTAAGACCATACAGGCTAGTTCAATAGTGTATTTGGTATCTCTATCTTTTTTATTAGACGGAAATATGTGTAAATAAAGATAGATAGAATATGAATGGGATAAAAAGGAAATTAAGTATGAAAATATTTTGTGAGTTTTCCAGGCTGTTTGGCTATGTTCTGGAAATAAAATAATACTGTATGTTATTTTAAGTTGGGAAAGGAGATATTAATTCTGTTGGGCTAAAATGTTGGGGAAAATTGTGATTGACTTTGTAACACAATAGAAGAAACGCAACATATTTGTTTTATTTTGTTTACTGTAGAAAACAAATTTTAAAAAGAGCATTGGATGTGTTAAACTTGATCATGTTTCCCCATGTGATGGCTGGCTGGTTGTGCTTACTTGGAAATTATTTATGGTTTTGACAAATACATATCTTTTCAGAGAAGAGGGAAATGCAACACACAAAAATGTACACATAGATGAAAGAAAAATGAGAAATACATCAATCAGGTAAGCTCTACTGAACCTCAGCACAAGTAGATAGCAGCTTGGTTAAGGAAGAAAGGGACAGAGGTGGGGGTAAAAGACATTGCCACAAGACCTATGGGATGTATTTTACTTTTCTAGATAATGATTATTAACAACAATAATGGTATGCTGTCTAGAATAACTGAACAAAATGGAGAGAATCAGGAGGGAGGGAGGGAGGGGGGAGAGAAGGAAGGGAGGGAGGGAGGGAGGAAGGGAGGGAGGGAGAGAGAGAGAGAAGGAGAGAGGGAGGAAGAAGTTGATGACAGAAAGAAGGAAGGAAGGAACCGATTTGTTACATGATACCTCAAGCAAGGCTCCGAGGTATCCAGGGGGCAGGACCAATACCACACCCAGAGTCGTCATAGAATCCTAGAACCCTAGAATCACGGAGTTGGAAGAGATTTCAAGGGCCGTCCAGTCCAACCCCCTGCCATGCAGGAACCCCCATCACAGTTCTCCCAACAGATGGCCATCCAGCCTCTGCTTAAAAACCTCCAAAGAAGGAGACTCCACCACCCTCTTTTGTGGCAGCATCTTCCACAACAGACATTGGGAGAGAAGGAAGCCGTTCCTTCTCCTCTGCTGTTTATCCACATGAAAACTGCGGTGTGGGGCCCTCTGGTTTCATGTCCACTGGCCCTCCTGATCTATAGGGCAATGCAAAGGTCTATACCTAGTTCCCTTTGCCAACTCATATTAGGTTTTTAGCTCAAATATCTTTGGCTCCTCTCCAGATTAAATGCCAGTTAGACAGACCTGCCCGCTTACCCTTTCAAGGTAGATAGCAACCGTGGTAAGCTCTAATCATTTACAAAGGTCATGATCGGAAGCCAGCCCGTAAGCAGTCATTTAAAATTCGATTGATCCCTATTTGTAGTCAGGGAAGGAAAATGGACATTTCAGCTGTATTGTAATTATGAGGCTTCAAGGCAGCTGTAAATAGATGTGTGAATTCGGCCAGTGGCCGAAACCTGAGAAAGGAAATGATTGCTGTGCTTCTCACAGAGAGCTGAGATAAAACTGCATATAAAAAAGATGAATCATCTTTGCTCCTAATTGGCAAACGGTTGCTGGCCAAAGAGGGTTATCACAATTATCCCAGGTCACCTGAACGATGACGCTGGAGGGCCAAGGGTCTTGGAACAATCGCAGGCTCTGCTGCCCTCCACCCTCTGCTGGAGAAGGAGCTTTAATTTCGCAGAAGGTGAGGGTCAGAGATACAACATGAAAAGTGGCGACATTTATGGGCACCGGTTTGGCTAGCAGGAGTCATCCAACCTGGGCTGTTGCTGCCAACTCTGCAAAGAGAACATGGTGGAGGTGAACAATATTCCTTTGCCTGTGCCTTCCTCTAGCCAAGCCGCTTACGCTCAGCCCTGGCATCAGGTCTCAGGGGGCAAAGCTATTGTATGTAGAAAAACATGAGTCCTCTTTGCTCCTAACAGTCTGTGGCCACATCCCTAGGCTTGCCGCCTGAAGTCTAGAGGAACTGCTCTGCGTTTATGGCCCTCCAGGTAGAGCATCATATCTCGTGATGAAAGGTACTGCATGAAATATGACCTTTGTGTTCAAAGGCAGACTGGCCTCCAATGCCACCTCTTCATAAGGATCACCACAAAGTGGCCCTGCATGCACATTTTCATAGATCTGTTGTGACCAGGAATGCCAGGGCCAAAGAGGGAGAATTGGAAGGGAGTTGGTGGATAATGTGTTTGGGTTTAGGACATCATTCTTCCTCTTCCCAAGACTGGTTCTGGATCTGCTCCGGAAATTTATGAAGCAAGTACCAAATTTACTATGTTGTGTATGCTTCACAGCAAGGATTAATAGTCAATGACAAAGAGAACTAACTTAAAGAAACCACATAAACAGAGTACCTGTGAACAGCACACTATAAATAGAATAAATTACCTTTGTAATTATGCCATTAGCAGATCCAACTATTAAAACAACAGCTACGATACCAAAACAAACCTGAGAGAGAAAACCAACCAGCGGGTTGATGGGATGAATGAGCCATGGTTCCCCTTGTAGGTCCGACCAAGGACCAGCTTTAAGTTGAACTGAGGAGGCACATCTATTTTGGACAACTGCAGAAAAAAATATAATGATGTGCATCATTCTCCACGAACAGCTCACAGTCCAATCAGAAAACAGAAGCCTTTGTTATTCCCCCATCCTCAGTTGAATGTATTTGGCATCTCACCTTTTCTATGTCTGCATCCCAGCATCTTGGCACAGCAGAGCAACCTTTCCTACCTGTTCTCTCCTACCTGGCACCCTTTCTTCGGCTCTTCCCATTGGGGGCAAGAGATTGATACCCAGAAGGAAAGCAAACTCACCAGCCAGTTGGGCTAAAAGAAAAAGGATCACCACCTCACCCAATTTTTTTCCTTTGCGAGTATTCTTCCTCAGTTCTCCAGCACCCCAATTTTGCATTGTCTAAGAGAGAAGGATAGTTCTGAGGAACTCAAATTCTAATCATGTTTGTGGTATTTTAGGGATCAAAAGAAACCTCGTTATTTAACCATGTATTGTATTAACTTCTCTTTAAGTAATCACCCTTTTGTGATTCATTCATTCATTCATTCATTCATTCATTCATTCATTCATTCATTCATTCATTTTAGAGTATTTTACCCTGCCTTTCTCCTTGGAAAAAGGACCCAAAGCAGCTTACAGAATGGGGGATAATATACAGTCCAGAACAATTAAGACATGTTCAAGTATTGAGAACAGGGAATTGAGGGACATCTTACAGCATTAATAGACAACATTACATTAAACTTAAAGCTACAAGAGAATGCAAGCAACTTAAAGCTACAAGAGAACGCAAGCAATTAAAGGGGAGTAAAGTTCCATGTAAAGTTATGAGTGATGGAATTAAATATGTCTTGGGGGAAAAAGAGAGACAGTTTCATTGGAAGATGGGCGGTATAGAAATATAAAAATAAATAAATAAATTGTTATTTGCACATTTTTATGAGCATTGGCTGGGGCAGTTTTAGAAATGGTTGATGCCCTGATGAATATTTCAGCCCTTTTAAATGTGTCTTTGTTGTATCTGATGTTACACACTGATCTGATGTTATCACACTTCTTTGGCTTTCTCTGAGCAGAACGTCCTGCCTGTGTTGTAATGGTGGTGGTTCAGGCCACTCCAAAAGGGCAAGCAGTGATCTGCTGTCCACTGGCACCGCAGCAATTGGTGATCTTGTGGGAGAGCTGAAGCCACTCTGAGTTTTGAGTCTGAATCTCACTGGAGCTCTCCAAGGTGCTAACCCTGGCTCCCTCCTTTAAATTTGAGTTGCCAGCTGCCCAGGATAAGATCACACATCACTACACTGTCAGGATTTACTACTCAGCTGAAGCTCAGTAAGATATTGGGATAGATGCTACACAGACCTAAATCATACTGTAATCAGTCAGAAATAATCAAAATTAAAAGCCATCTGTAACTGACTAATTTATCTCACAAGTAATGTACAGATTCAAGCCATCTAACCATGCATGTATACTTATTATGTCTCTTATCCTAATTTTAACTGTTCTGCTGCTATTTCATGACAGTCTGATTGATTGTAATAGTTTTATCTTGCCACAGTCTACAACTGCTGAAATAAAAAAGTACACACAATCAGATTGTGGAGTCTATTCCGTTCCTTAGGAAATATCCTCAAGTATGTATACACCACAAGTGGGTAGATATGTGTGTCTGTGTGTTGGACTATAAATCCCGCAATTCCCTGGGCAGCATGGCCACTGTCTGGGGAATTCTGGGAGCTGAAGTCCACAATGACACATCTACATACCTTTGATGCTAAACTTCGCAAGGCAGTTTCACTGTTTTCTCTTTGGGGATTTGCTTTTCTGTCCACAGAACTGGAAAATCCTCAGCATGCCATAGAGATTTCAGCGGCTGTCATCCTTTTGATTTTTAGGGTTGGGGGAAGATTTCTCTCTGTGTGTTTATGTAGCGTTTGAATACACAGCATTGTAACGCATGTGTACCTTGCCTTAGGCCAAAGTCACACCTGGTGCAGCCCAATATTTAAACCAGGAATTAGTAAACATGATTGTTGTCTTACTGTCTACCTATCATTGGCCATTGCATAAGGTTCTTGCTGGAGACTAAAACATACAATTAAATCTTTAAGAGGGCAATCCTGTTAGAGGTTTCCATACTTGTGTTTTTGGGATACAGAATTCCCCAAGTAGCATGCATGCCTCTAAGTCATCATTATCCTAGGCAAGACAATGTCTGCACAGAAACCCAAAGACTTTGGTACAATTCGGGGATCTTGCTGACACTTGGGTGGGTTTCATTGGTCATTGTTCTGCCTTTCGCCTGCCAGATTTCAAATTTGAGGCAACAATCTGTCTTCAAAATCTGATAAGAAACTCACCTATAGAGCCTTCTTTGATCTGTTTGCTGACCCTAGTTGAGTCATCTTTTTTTATTTAATTATAGTTTGCAAACAAAAAATATAGTGTGAAAAGGAAAAAAAACGGAAAGATTCTAGTCTTCTCAAACAAAATTTGCATCCTGTCATAACATATATCTTTGATTATTAACTATTTCAATAACACATAAATTAAATAGGGAATTTGACTTATAATATTGATCTAGAAATGTATAGAAACTATGCCATCTTTCATCAAACTCTTCATAATGTCCATTTGGCTTCAGTAATGCTGAGATCTTGTCGATTTCTGCACAGTTTAGCACCTTCATAATTAACTGGTCTTTGTCAGAAATCTTGTTTGTCTTCCATAGTTGTTCATGTAATATTCTAGCTGCCATGATAATTTGAATTCTAATGTTTTTACCATCACCAATATTTTGTTGTATCTTAGACAGTAAAAACATCTCTGGTTTTAATTCAGGATTGATTAAGATAATTTGTAAAATGAATTTTTGTACCATACACCAGTATTTTTTAGCACTCCTACACGTCCAACACATATGGAGAAAAGCTCCCTGCCCTTTTTTCCAACATACATCAGATAGTGTATATATTTTAAACAGCTTATCAGGCACTAAATATGGCCTATACATTTTATAACGATTTTCTTTAAATGATGTTGACTTGATAATTTTAATGTTAACTTTCCATAAGTTTTCCCATTTAACCTAATGAATTTCTAACTTAAGATCCTGTACCCATCTTATCATACATTCTTTTATTATCTCATCTTTTACCTGTCTAGTTAATAAACAACTATAATTTTAATTAACTTTTAATTAGGAGAAAAAATGATTCTATCCAAGTCAGCTTCTTGGTGTGAGAAGCTGTATTGCTTCTTATCGTTCCTAAACCAATATTACATTTGCATTTCCAACCACAAGCCTATTCTAAATCCTTGTAGCTGTAATTCTTCTTTTGATTGTAAGCCAAGAAAGCCAATGCGATTCTTGGTTGCATTAACAGAAGCATAGTGTCTAGATCAAGGGAAGTGATAGTACCATTCTATTCTGCTCTGGTCAGACCCCACCTGGAGTACTGTGTCCAGTTCTGTGTGCCTCAATTTAAAAACGATGTTGACAACCTCGAGCGGGTGCAGAGGAGGGCTACCAGGATGGTTGAGGGTCTGGAGGAAATGTCTTACGAGGAACGGCTTAGGGAACTGGGAATGTTTACCCTTTCAAAAAGAAGACAGGAGGGGATATGATAGCTATGTTTAAATATTTGAAAGGATCTCATATTGAAGAGGGAGCAGGTTTGTTTTGCATGGCTTCAGAGGCTAGGACTCGGGGCAATGGTTTCAAACTACAGGAAAAGAGATTCCATTTGAACATTCAGAAGAACTTCCTGATGGTTAGAGCTGTTGGGCAGTGGAATATGCTCCCACAAAGGAGGGTGGTGGAGTCTCCTTCTTTGGAGGTTTTTAAGCAGAGGCTGGATGGCCATCTGTCAGAGGTATTGTGATGGGGTTCCTGCATGGCAGGGGGTTAGACTAGATGGCCCTTGAGGTCTCTTCCAATTCTATAATTCTATAATTCTATGATTCTAATACATTTCTACCAGATGTCACCCTCTCATTTAATTCTTATATTTATATATCTTTGATTTTCTCTCAGAAATTTTTTTATTTAATTCTTATATTTATACAGTATATCTATGATTTTCTCTCGGAAAAATTACAACCTAGTTGAGTTGATAGGACCAAATGGAAAAAAAAACAGGAAGAGAGCCATAATTCAGTGGGTTAATTTTTGCTTGCCCTAAATAAGGGTGGGAATTCTGGATTTTCTGGACTATGTGCCATCAATCTCCATTGTGGGAAATCTGCCTTACAAACGCCTGAGAGAAAGGCCTGAACTGGACTGCTTTGAGGCTGAGTGAGGCTGAGCTCCACCCCGCACATCCTGCTCCAAAGGAAATCTTTCAGGGCAGGAATAGAGAGCTTTGACAGCGTTTGTGGAGGTAGCTCAGCCTGACAACTCTGCCTCACCACTTGGACACCTGGGGAGGCAGAGTAACTCCGAAGGGACTCCAGCTGGCCACCTGCTGGACAGGGAATTTCTCAGTACACCTACCTGAGTCCAAGACTGCTTCTCACAAGCCCTTGGCTTTCAAAGATATGATGGCTGAATTGTGTGGGGTCTGAGTGTGAGTGTGAGTGTGAATGTGAGTGCGAGTGCGAGTGCTATAGGTGTCTCCAAGCATGTGAAATTGTCCTATGTAGGATCGAACAAAGGCTGAAGCAGGGAAAAAAAGAAGAATGTGCCAAAAAAAAAAGAGCTGGAAAGATCCCAGAATGGATAATAATGCAGAGCGTGGCTGAAGACCCTGGAACAGAGCTTGCCAACATGGGGAGACTCACGGACACATCACACGTGAAGGGAGGAGAAAAGGTAGACTTAGGATCCAAGCTACTGAGAGTAAGGCGCCCTCTAATAATAATAAACTCTAATGATAAACCGAACCTCTTCATTGCTAAGCTATCAAACCATTTAGGAGGAGGGGGCCTCATTGTGCATTTGTGCAGAAATGCAAGCAGATGCACTACAACACAAACTCTGCTCGCATGTTAATCGCAGATTCCGTGTGCATGTCTTAACAGGGTGCAGTCATTTGTTTTGCATTATAGTAAAAATGCAAAGGGAGCAGGCAGCAGATGCTATGATGCCACTATTGTTTTTGTTATTATTTGAAGGCATACACATTTGAAAAAAATATATGCACCATCGGTCACCTCAAAAGTCTGGGGTAAGTAGCTTAATTACAAAAACACACCAAGGAATATGTTTAAACTCAAGCAAATCAAATACAGATATTAGGAAAACAGCAAGGCAACATGAGGGAAGCCCCCTTTTTTCTGTTTTTAAATATGGGACACTTTTTAAATCAATGCACAAGGGAAAGCTGAGGCTGGATTGCTGTTAGTCATATTTTGCAATTAAAAACTTGTAATGTCCTGAATATGTTTATTTGTTTCATCTTAAGAGTTAGGGCACATGGTGATCAGCAATGCCTCCCTCTAGCTGAGACAATGAATTGACTAGTGGATATTTTAAAATAAGTGGTGGTGGAGGTGGTGGTAGTTGCTGCCGCTGCAGTGTTGCAGCTGATGCGATATTCTCTTTGTTTTATTGTCTTTGTTGGATTGATTTTAATTTCTGTTCTTCTTTATAAACCACCGAGAATAGTACCTTGCAAATCCACTAATT
>JAHTLZ010000065.1:2564172-2575001 GCA_023846285.1 Phrynocephalus versicolor
CACACACACACACACACACACACACACACACACACACACACACACACCTGTGCTGAAAGGCCAATGCAGCCACTGCAGGTTTAAATGTACAATGACTGGGTGCCCCATTGTTTTAGCTATACAGACTTTTCTTCCAATTACTAGCCCTGGAGTTTTATTGTAACGTGGATGCAAACTTTTAGTACCTCTTTAATCGATTACAATATTGGTGGATTTCCATTATAAGTGAGTTGATTTGAGATGGACCAGGCAGAGAGTTCATGAGCTCACGCAGCTCTGGGTGGTGTGGGGGCTTTAACCAGCCCTGGGGGAGACTGGACACCTCTGACTGCACAAAGCCAGCCTACTTTAGAAGGTTGATAGGAAGATAAATTGGGGAAAAGATCACTGGCTGCAATCCTGAAGCTCTTGAGTAAATGTGAGAGGCTGCCAGGGCAGAATTGTGCAAGAAAATTACCATATTTTTGTATCTATAAGATGCCCCCATGTGTAAGACGACTCCCAATTTTCCAGCCCCAAATACCGTAACAGTTTCTCTACTGTATGGTTCTCTCATTGGCTTACTTCCATATATAAGGCAACCCTAAATTTTTAGTCCAACAGTTTTAGTAAAAAAAAATATAGTTTTATACATGGAAAAATACAGCATTTCCCCCCCAAGCTTGGGTCCTAGTGGACAATGCTTCCATCAGAGGCCCAGCATTGGCACTTTTCTATCAAATCCTCTATGGAAATCAGTACAAGATCTATGGATATTTATGATATAAGGAGTCCAGATTTGGTTTTACATTGATTGATAACCAGGGTGGGCAAAGGCCATAGGGAGGTGTGGAAGTGTGCATTTGCCCCGGGGTGCGGAGCACTCTGGGGGTGCCTGGAGAGGAAACAGGAGGAGGAAGCCATGTACCCTCCTGCCAGCAGTACTTCTTTCACCCCACTAAGTCTTGGCGATCCTTACTCAGGGAAAAGGACGAGAGGGAAGCAGGTGATTTCTTTATCTTCCAAGCATCACTTCCATCAATTGCTCCCCCTCCTCCTTCCCCCCACCCCTGCTAAGGCTTGGCGATGGTTAGCCCAGGGAAAGGAGGAGAGGGAAGCATGCAATGGAGGTGCTGCTTGGGAAAACATCCCATCTCCTGCTTCCCTCTCTCTCTCCCCCCCCCCCACTAAGGATTGCCAAGCCTTTGCTGGGGAGAAAGGAGGAGGAGGGAGAGGCTGCTACATGACTTGCACAGGAAAGGAGACCCACAAAGAGGGCCTGAGAAAGAGGGACCCTTCTCCTCCTCCCCCACTGTTCCCCCAGGATCTCTCCCCCCCCTTGCTGGGTGGGGGAGACAAGGTTAGGGGGAGGAGAGGGCGCAAAAACTGACTTTGGCGGTTACTTCACATCCTACCTTGTTCCGCGATTATGTTTGTACCGTGACAGCGTTGTGTGTGGTCACGTGGTTTTGTCCCTGTTCAGTCCCTGTTGCCGTTTACTCACGGGCTTGATTACTTGTGACAACTGTTACTTCACGGTCTTTTTCTGTGACAAATTGTAAATTTGTCTTGCTTTCTTAACCCTTTTTAAAAATATATTTAAAACTTTTTCAATATTTTGATTCACTGATCTTCGGAATTTACATGTCAACGCTACAGAATTTTCAGTACTTTCTTTAACAAACATTTGCACTGCATGGTGTTTCCCATAGGGAAACTAATGTTGAATGCCACTTCAGCCGCTGACCACTAGGTGGACACTGGTTGTTGCATGACAGTTGTTACCACATGGTCCCTTGTCTCAGAACAGGAACCAGGAACAAAGCATGACAAGAGAATTCCCCAGCCCAGGGGCAGGTATGGCTTGTCATGCTCTGTTCCCAGTTCCGGGGGCGTGGTCGAGACAACTTTTTGCTGTCACGCTATGGACGTGAAGTAAGGTTTTTTTTGTACCAGTCCCAAGCGGGACAGCAAGGAGGGACGAACGGGATGTGAAGTAAGTACCTTTGTCCCCGGGTGCTCCAAACTCAACCTACGTCACTGATGGCCGTCTCCTTTGGAGACACACACAGACCAAACAGAGCTCAGCAGACTGAAACTGGAATCAGCCTCTTGCACACCTCTGGTATCTCTTGGCCCTTGGCCCAGATCCTCTTTGGTCCAGCAGTCCAAAGCGATAAACACAATGTGTTGCAATAGATGTTTGTGCCCCTTGCCCAAGGAGGGAGCCAGGAACTGCTGGCAGAAGTGGAAGCGTTGCCTTCCTACTTTCCACATTCATAAAGGGCTGGAGATCCGGCGCTGTGATGCAGTGGGAGCCTTACACGCTCCCCCCGCCAAGACACACATTGTCCAACACCCTTCTAGCCTTTCATTTTGGCCAGAGCCCAGGAGGGTGCACTTTGTTGATGGATCAATTTCCTGATCTATTTATCCAATGAGAAAGAAGGGCAGTTCTAAAGGGAGAAAATGCATGCCTCCTTCGTTGGGAAATGATGCATGCCTGCACCACAGCCTTCCAGGGCTGATCTTGGAAGGCAATTTGGCTTCTATTGACTTTTTTTTTTACCTGGTAGACCTCCTAAAATTAATCTCCAGCTTTGCTAATCTAAAAACTGCCATGTTTCTCTTCACTTCACTTTTCCCTGTCTCAAAGGAACCTGTGTGTTTTGCTCCGGGCCGTCTGGGCACCAGCTGGATCTTATACTTTCAAAAACGGTGGGCCAACCATTCTGTATCTCTCTGCCCTTCCGCCCCCGGCTGCAACCTTAACTCGGCCGAGCATCTGGAAAACTACAATTGCAGTGCAAGTCTTACCCAGTTGCTGCCTGCACGCCATCCAAGCACTTTATTTAAATGCAGGCTTTAGGGATATAGGAAGCCCCTTTATTCAGGATCAGGCCATCAGTTGCTTCAGGCCCATAGTGTTGATACTGCCTGAATGTTGTTTTCTGGAACATCAGACAGGATCCAGTCCTGTCTCTACCTGGAAACACCAGGGACTGATTTGGGGTCCTCTGGGTGCAGTGCAGATCCTCTGCCCTCAACCCATGGCCCTATTCCCTATAAACCACCTGCTTTCACTCCTAATTATTTTTTGGCACTGGGTTTTAATATGCTTTGAAAGATTCATAGACTGTGACTCAAAAGTAAGGAATTAGATGAAGGGCGACCTATGGGTGAGTTGTTGTTGCCATTGTTGTTGTTGTTGTTGTTGTTGTTGTTGTTGTTGTTGTTGTTGTTGTTGTTGTTGTTGTTGTTGTTGTTGTTGTTGTTGTTGTTGTTGTTTGTCCTCAGGGTTACCAATCCAGATTGCACTCAGGAAAGAAGTCCCTGGCAATTCACGGGGCAAACACACTCAAATCCAAACTCTGGTTTCTCTTTCGATCCTATTTGTCTTTCACTTTTTACTATGGACTTCCACAGGAAAAGGGTCCCTAAGCCCTTTAAAGAGTGGTAGTGGGACTTTTGACTTTTAAGACACGCTCTCTATATTCTCTGTCATACAGATGGAAATACATCTTCTAAGATATCAGCACAACATTAACAACAAATGTCGTTTTAATGCTGGCAGATTAATTAGCAATGAGCTTTTTGTTTATTAATATGCATTTTTGTATCTGTTTATCTAGCCAATTACTCAGCTGAACGGTTGGGGCCCACTTCACTGATCTACAGCGACCAAGGCATCATGTGAAGATAGCCCCGGTGAAGACCCTTCTCCGCACCAGTTGAGTTTCAGCCTAGAAAGGAAACAAGAACCAGCCCTACTGGGAGGCAGAGATACATTTTGCAGTGGGTTCTGTCAGATGCTCTCAGGGACAAATGGTTGGAGTTTTACAACTTCAGGTGATACCTGTTATTAGTGTGGCTAGTGGGGACTTTTGGGGGGTGTTGTGACTGTCACTCTATCTGGCATTTTATTTTATTTTATTTTAGAGCATTTTTACCCCACCTTTTTCCTTGGAAAAGGACCCAAGGCTGCTTACAGTAATGGGGGACAATATACAGTCCAGTACAATTAAGACATATTGGGCATTGACCAATCATTGCCTCCCACCTCTGAATTCAAAGAGAGCCCCAGCTCTCTGCCTAGTGTTCTCCTTCCTCTATCTGCTCTGTTGAAAGCAGTGTTTGATTCTCTGCTGTTGATCTGTTCGCAATTATAAGTAATGAAAGGTTCTTATTCTTTTTCCTGCAAATTTCTCAGAGTGCTTCAAGTGCCAATTAATGAGAAAGGGGTGGACTCTCTGAGAAACCTGCAGCTGTTCTCCCCTGTGTGTCTCTGTTCTACTGTGCAGAAAATGGAATTTCAACAGAAATTCAAAACTCAGCCACACAGAATGCCCCCCTGCGCCTACAGGAGACTAGAATCAAAGCTACCCAGAGCATCTTAGGCGGTTACTTCACGTCCGTTTTGTCTCTGTTAGTGTTGCGCTTAGGAGCGGTACAAAATATGTTACTTCACGTCAGTCGCACAACTACCGAATTTTGTCTTGACTACGCCCCCGGATGCTAAGCGCGACAATACTGTACCTGGTGCTGGGGTAGGGTTTCCCCTTGTCACTCTTTGTTCATGCTTTCTGTTCTGAGACAAGACACTGTGTAGTAACGACTGTCACGCAACAAAACATTCGTTTCTCTCAGAAAACTGTGTCCGGTTTTGGGTTTGTTTGTTTTTTACTTTTCAGAAACAAAATATCAAAAAAGAATTTTTAAGCCCCCCACCCACCAAAAAAAAAGGAAAAAGGAAGCTAAACAAATTCAGTGTGTTCGTCACAGTACAAGACCGTGAGGTAACACTTGTCACGAGACAAGTTATCACAACCATGGGAACACTGAAACAGGGACAAAACCACATGATCGCGACCAACGCTGTCACGGTACAAAACTAGTCGCGGAACAAAGAGGGATGTGAAGTAACCACCTTAGACTTCCACAGTCCTTCCTTCAGGATTGTTCTGTCAACACTGGATTCAGGTGCTGAGGACTGTCCTGGGATGAGAAAGACATGTGAATTCAAAGGGCCAAACCTGTTGAAAGCACCGAACTGGAACTTACCGAAGTTCACACTGAAATAAATTTAAAGGAGGAGAGAAAACTTGGCCTTTTTTTTCATCTGGACCCCTGTTAACTTATTTAATAAGGAAATAAATAATGAAATCCAGAGAAAGCATTAGTAACCCAGACAATCGAATGAGCCTAGACGCCCAAACAAAATCCATATCCAATCCATGGACCAATGAGAGGAGGTCCAAAGGGTAAGATGTTTCTCTTCAAACAATATCGTTTTTTCTCTCTGTTTCCTGAATGCCAGGAGGGAGCCTGGTGTGTAAGATGGCCTGGGTGGCCCTGGTAGACAATCTTAAGGGGAGACGCTCCGTCAGGAAGTCTTTGGATTCTAATGCCACACATTCCTACGGCTGTGTAACAACGCTGTTCAAAGACAGCAGCCAATTAGGGCCTGTAGGTTGCAGGCAGAGGACCCCAAAGTGAAAGTGCAGTATACAAATAAATAAATAAATAAATAAATAAATAAATAAATAAATAAATAAACGCGTGGCCGGCCACAGTGGGTGATCCGCAAGTAGACTGACAGACCGATTTTGATCATTATTATTATTTCACTTGCTCTTGGAGACCGATAGTGATTCCTTATAAATTGTCCAGCAGTTCAGAAGGAGATCCTGGCCTGCTTTCTGCCCACCTTTTTCCTTTGGTTTCATCCTCGGTATCCATGGTTCCCACATGGTTTTTGAACTGAAGGGATTAATTAAGGTTGATTTGAAATAAGACTAGGATGCCTCCATTGCATTTTAAAATGTTTTTTTTTAAAAAAAAAATAAAACAGAAATAAACAAAACCAAAACAAGCTGAACTCCTTCAGCCTAAAATATTGGGGAGGGAGGTTTTTAAGAAAATTTGCTCCCCAGATCCTCTGACTTCTTGAGGTTTATTTACCTGAAATGAAAGAGGTCTCTCCTCTGCTGCTTTTCCATGACACGAGGCTGTGCCGTTGTTGACCAGGTCTGGGCGCCAGCTTCCGTTGGCTTGTCATGTTCACTAATTAGTGAGCTGCCGCATGATTCACCTTGTTAATTAGAGGGACTCACACACAAAACTCCTTCAGGCGGTGCAAAAAAAAGGGGGGAAGGGTAGGGAGGGGGAAGGGGAAGGGGAGAAAAAAGAGCCTCTCGTCCATGCCCTGAGAAAGCTGAAGCCTGTGAAGTGATTCTTCTCATCTACCTTCTATTTTTTATTTGAAATGAATAAATCATTGAGATTTTTTCCTTGTGGAGTGAGAATGCAGGAATTCACATCTTTGCAAGATGTAAATTATATGTGATCAATAGAAGGATGACAACTATATTGTACTTAACAAGCCTCCCTAATTTGCTGCTTGTCAGCGGATGAAAAATTGCTTGAGATATTTTGTCCCTCTACCAAGGGTGATTTTTGATCCCCCACCCCCCGGCTTTCCCCTTCCAACACCCGTTCTTGCCCTTGATGTAGGAAAAAGAGTGAGTGATCGCCGGTTTCTTAAGAGTTGAATCTGAACTAGAAATTATGTAGATTATTTAAATCTCGGGCTAGCTTTGCATTTCCAGTTAGAAGCGGGTGTTTGGCCATTCTTTTCTTTTCTGTCTTTTTGTTGTCCACATTGGCTTTGTATTTGGGGCCAGTCTGCTTGTGGGTGGGGTGGGGGTCAATCTACTGTGTGCTGTCCACGTTTGTTTTTATCTCAGAGGAACCCTTTTGCCAGATCTTGCAGGGCCCTCCTAAGTCAAAGACGCTTAAGATAATAAATTAAAATTGTGTGTTGTTGTTGTCGTTCTCCTCCTGCCACTGTGAGTTGATCAAGCCATGACCCAGACTGCAAAAGAGGAGCTCGGAATTAAAACGGCACTCATTGTCACTTGTTCCATCCCAGCATGTCCCATTCCCCATCTGCTCCCAAGGCACTTGGAAATGAGCTCCGTTGGCATTCTCTCTAACTATTTGAATAAAATTACTTATTGAAACCAAATAGTTGTTAGTAAACTGCCATACTTTCATCATTTATGCAAATCAGATTTGCAGTTTAAAAATACCGTCAGCCTGCGCAAATGGCAGCAGCATTGAGCTGGCATGACAATCAGACCAGAGTGCTTCCCTTCTTTTCAAAGCGACAAGGCTTGTAAATGTTTCCCACTGGAATGTTTAGCCTTATAAAATGAAGGCTGAGAGGGGATATGATAGCCATGTTTAAGTATTTGAAAGGATGTCATATCAAAGGGGGGACAAGATGTGTTTTCCGTGGCTTCAGAGACTAGGACTCAGGGCAATGGTTTCAAACTACAGGAAAAGAGATTCCACTGGAACATTAGGAAGAACTTCCTGATGGTTAGAGCTGTCCGGCTGTGGAATAATATGCTGCCCCAAAGGAGGGTGGTGGAGTCTCCTCCTTTGGAGGTTTTTAGGCAGAGGCTGGAGGGCCATCTGTCGGGGGTACTGTGATGGGGGTCCCTGCATGGCAGGGGGTTGGGCTAGATGGCCCTTGAAGCCTCTTCCAACTCTATGATTCTATGAAAAGAGATTCCATTTGAACATTAGGAAGAACTTCCTGATGGTTAGAGCTGTCTGGCATAAGAGGAAGATGCTGCCCCAAAGGAGGGTGGTGGCGGAGTCTCCTTCTTTGGAGGTTTTTAAGCAGAGGCTGGATGGCCATCTGTCGGAGGGTACTTTGATGGGGGTTCCTGCATGGCAGGGGGTTGGGCTAGATGGCGCTTGAGGTCTCTTCCAACTCTTAAGATTCTATGATTCTATATCTTTACCTCCTGGTTTGGTGACAGGGATTTCTCTTCCAGAGAGGCCTGCTCCACCTTGATGCTTTGACCCAATTGCTCTGCAAAGGCACTGGGCTGCAGGAAAGGCAGAGGAGCCCAGTGGGGGGAGCAGGGTGGAACTCGCCACAAGGGCACGCCTGCCCAAGGCAGGTAGCTATTAGCTGTGTGTGCAACTCTCCTGCGGCTGCCACTTTACACCCAAGAGCAAGCTTTCTGCCCATTGAGCAAAAGCCTTTAGAGCCCATGGAGGATCCACGCTGCCTGAGGCAATGCAAGGAAGGGCATCTTTACCGGGGATGCCCCGCTGAACCCTCCCTCCCTCTTGAATCACCACAGCTTCAGTTCTTGGTCATCAGGCAAAGAGCTGGACCGCCACCAGGGTTTGACTCTGGGGCTGGCTATGCCCTGGGGAACAAGCAAGGCAAGGCTGCCTCCCCTTCAGGTTGAGCAGGAGGAGACGGAGGTCAAGTCTCTGCCCCATGCATGTGCTAGGTTTGAGCCCAAGGGACGGCAGGAGGAAGCAGGGCCTTCCAGACCACCTGGCTCCATCTGCTCATTGCTCATCCAACATCTCCAAACGGCAGCTCCTTCGCCACACATCTCCAGGGCCTAGTTGGGCTTGAAGGAGGGATCTAGAAGGGTTGTCCAATCAACAGCATCCTGCTAGCTGAGATTTCAGGGGCAAAAACTGAGTCCAACGTGGACCCTTGAGTGGCCACAATGTGCAAGAGACGGATGCAGAGAAACAAGTTGATCTCATGCCTCTTCCAACTCAAGGGGACCCTAATTTTTTTTTTTGGGGGGGTATAAGAACGCCCCTCTGGGAGAGGTTTGCTTGTGATGGTTCTCCCTAAAGTGGAAGCAACTGAAGAGGGCACCTAACCAAAGCAATCCCTCATTGACTCAGGCTAGCCAGAATGATGAGTGGTGCAGAAAACCAGCAAGAGGTCCAGGAAAACAATCTTATTTCAGGAGTGTACGTTTTTAACAGTGTTATTATTTTGTTTTTTAGTCTGATTTTAGACTGTTTTCTGCTTCCTCAACACAACCAGTTGTCCAGGAGGAGCTAAGAGACAACACTGCCTTTTCACTGGGAAGTGGGAGTGGGAGCACATTTCAGGTCCCAAATGGAAGGGAGACCCCCCCCCCTTTTGGATCCTTTGAGACTGGCTGCTGAAAAGCAGCTTCACCCAGTTATTCAGTCAGTCGTAGTCTATGGGGCCAAATGCTAGCTAGCGAGAAAAGAAACTGAGTGCCCTCTTGATGTCATGGAAACAAAGATGCTGGGCTCAATTAGTGGTAGCACTCACTTTGACCACGTCTGCAGTAAAGACATCAGGTAGTATGACACCTCCAGTGGACTGCACTGAGATAAGAGAAGCCCAGCTACAATGGTATATGGCCATCTCCTGTGCGCTGATGCCAACACACTAGCACCAAAGGGCCTTCAGTTGGAGGTCATCAACTTAAGAATCCCTCCTGAAATACAGCCCCATCTCTGATGTCTTTCCAGAAACAGGCAAAGACCTTTCTCTTCAGGCAAGCATTCCCTGAATGATGGACTACCTATTATGTGTCTTTCATATGAATCTATAGGATAACATAGATCGCATAATGTCTAGATCAAGGGAAGTGATAGTACCACTCTATTCTGCTCTAGTCGGACCCGACCTGGAGTACTGTGTCCAGTTCTGTGCACCTCAGTTTAAAAAGGATGTTGACAACCTCGAGCAGGTGCAGAGGAGGGCGACCAGGATGGTTGAGGGTCTGGAAGAAATGTCTTACGAGGAATGGCTTAAGGAGCTAGGAAGGTTTAGCCTTTCAAAAAGAAGGCTGGGAGGGGATATGATAGTTATCTTTAAATATTTGAAAGGATGTCATATAGAAGAGGGAAGAGGTTTGTTTTCCATGGCTTCAGATATTAGGATTCGAGGCAGTGGTTTTAAACTACAGGAAAAGAGATTCCATTTGAACATTAGGCAGTGGAATATGCTGCCACAGAGGGTGGTGGAGTCTCTTTTGGAAGTTTTTAAGCAGGATGGCCATCTGTCGGGGGTACTGTGATGGGGGTTCCTGCATGGCAGGGGGTTGGACTAGCTGGCCCTTGAGGTCTCTTCCAACTCTATGTTTCCATGATTCTGTGATTCTATAACCACTTATAACATTGTGTGATTACATTGACACTATGCTTTCAATGTTAGTTTCCATAGTTCATAACTTTACATGGAATATTACTCTCCTTTTAACTGCTCGCGTTCTCCTGTAGCTTTATTGTAATGTCTTTTAATGCTGTGATATGTTCCTCAATTCCCTGTTGTCAGTACTTGAACATGTCTTAATTGTACTGAATTACTCCTCATTACTGTAAGCTGCCTTGGGTCCTTCTCCAAGGAAAAAGGTGGGGTAAAAATACTCTAAAATAAATAAAATAAATAATGTCTTATCCTGTGTCTGTCTCACAGAAAGTGGTGCTCAACAAAAGACACTCTTGCAATATATAAGAGAAGCTATTAAACCGTCTTTGGCTCTCACCCTCCAAACAATCCAGACCACTTCAAAGCCGTTCAGCCACGTTTATTTAATTTTAAACCAAGGATACGCCCTCGGCCCTCTGAAAACAAAAAGAGCCATTTTTTGGCATCCATCATCATTCTGAAAGATGTCATATAATGTTTGAATTATGATCACCTTAAAAGTTAAATGATACATAATACAATCTGCGACAGCCCTATCAATCTCACCTCTATTTCATACATATTTCTTATTAACAGAACATTTTCTATCCCAACTGTCTCCCTGAATACAATTAGCACCTGATTTCAGATTTATGTTCAGCGAAATCTCCCATTTTGTATCTCTGACACCTCCCTAAACCCTATTTGACTTGTCTGACACATACTGCCAGCTATTAGGAGAGGCTGCTACATGATGAAAATGTCACAATTTTACCCTTTGGGAGGGGCAATAGATTTCCATGGGATTTGACATGCAAATACAACCTTTAGCCATCCTGGAGGGTCAAGG
>JAHTLZ010000065.1:2575041-2597697 GCA_023846285.1 Phrynocephalus versicolor
CCCCCCCCCCCCCCCCCCCCCCCCCCCCCCCCCCCCCCCCCCCCCCTTTGAAACGTAAAAATCAGAGAGTTGTGCATCTTTGGTGGGGGCGAGGTGTGTCCGGGCTGCACAGGCCGCCAAAAATGGCCAAAAACAGAACAATGAAGCCAGAAATGGCAAATGGTCTACTGCCTGCTTCGAATCATTGATACATGGAATTCTAGTCTCCTTCAAGACTCACCAAGGGCACATGAGAACCATGTTAAATTGGGGGAAGGGGGGAATTCTAGCCAAAAAAAGGTCAGGCAATTCTCCTTGAAAACAGGCTATATCCCTACTAACTACTTTGAAAAACAAGAGAATTTACAGAAGTGAAGGTGGGGTTTCTGCTAAATTCTGTTTTTTTTAATGAGGGTGGGTCTAAAATCCCAATAATGTGACAAGGAGGATTGAGGGCATCAGGGGAGCTGGGAGTTGTGCCCTCAGGAGGCTAGACTCGATTACAAACCACACTTGGGTCTTAACCTAATTCTCCCTGAGAATGCTGGGAACAGGAATGAACAACCTGAGGCTGTCCTATTTGGGTTCATCATGAGAAGGGTAACACTTGCAGGGAACAATTGCCTTGGAAAGTTGAAGGTAGAAGGGAAAGAGGTAGCCAAAATACGAGATGGACTGACTCCCTAAACCACAGCCTTGAGTGTAAAGGAGCTCAGGACCTGGTCGGGGATGTGAATGTCACTGAGCTGCTGGAGAAAAGTGACCATGCTGCAATCTCCTTTACCGTGCATGTTGGGGGAGGAGTGTCAAGCAAATCAGACACAAAAACCCTTAATTTCAAAAGGACAGACCTCCCTCAGATGAGGAAACTAGTTAGAAAGAAATTGAAAGGGAAGGTAAAAAGAATCCAATCTCTCCAGAGTGCATGGAGCCTGTTTAATATAATAATAGTAGAGGCCCAGCACAAGTGCATACCACAAAGAAAGAAGAGCTCCTCTAAGTCCAAGAGGGCACCAGCATGGTTATTTTATTTTCCTTTCCAAATGAGGAAAATAAAAAGGAATACAAACTCTGGCAAAAGAAATGTAATAAGATGATAAGAGAGACAAAGAAAGACTTTGAGGAATGTAGGGCTAGCAATATAAAGCGAAATAATAAAAGCTTCTTTAAATATCTTAGAAGCAGAAAACCTGTGAGAGAACCAGTTGGCCCTCTGGATGGTGAGGGAGGAAAAGGGAGGTAAAGGGGGACTTGGAAATTGCAGAGAAATTAAATGACTTTTTTTGCATCTGTCTTCACAACAGAATACCTTGGGCAGATTCCACAGCCCGAATGGCAGCTCTTGACTAAAGGATTAAATCAAATGCAGGTTAAAAGAGAAGATGTTTTAGGACTAATTGATAAATTGAAGATCAACAAGTCACTGGGCCCAGATGGCATCCACTCAAGAGTTATTAAGGAACTGAGAAATTAAAATGCATATCTCTTAACGGTAATATGCAACATGTCTCTTAAAATGGCCACAGTGCCAGAGGACTGGAGGAATGTGGATGTCACACCCATTTTTAAAAAAGGAAGTAGGGGGGACCCATGAAACTACAAGCCGGTTAGCCTTACGTCTGTCCCAGGGAAGATGGTAGAAAGCCTCATCCAAGAGAAAATTTTAAAACTCATAGAACAAACCTTGATGAGGGAAAACTAACATGGTTTCCATAAGGGTAAGTCTTGCCTGACAAACCTTTTAGAATTCTTTGAAAAGGTCAACAGGCATGTGGATTTGCATGAACCAGTAGATACTGTCTATCTTGATTTTCAGAAGGCTTTTGACACAGTCCCTCACCAAAGTCTGCTAAGAAAATTGCACAGTCATGGGATAAGAGGGCCGGTCCTCTTATGGAGTCAGAACTGGTTAAGATCCAGGAAACAAAGAGTAGGTGTCAATGGGAAATTTTCACAATTGAGAAAGGTGAAAAGTGGTGTGCCCCAAGGATCTGTCCTTGGACCGGTGCTTTTCAGTCTGTTCATAAATAACCTGGAGACAGGGATAAGAAGTGAGGTGGCCAAGTTTGCAGATGACACGAAACGTTTCTGGTGGTGAAGAACAGAGAAGATTGTGAAGAGCTCCAGAGGGATCTCACCAAATTGGGGGAGTGGGCTGCGAAATGGCAAATGTGTTTTAATGTAGCCAAATGTAAAGTAATGCATATTGGGGGTGGGGGGATCAAAACTTTATCTATCAACTCATGGGCTCTGACTTATCCATGACGGATCAGGAAAGAGATCTTGGTGTGCTGGTGGACAGCTCAATGAAGGTCTACCCAATGTGTGGCAGCGGTGAAGAAGGCCAATTCCATGCTAGGGACGATCAAAAAGGGAATTGAAAATAAAACAGCCAACATTATAAAGCCATTGTACAAAATGATAGTAAGGCCCCACCTGGAGTATTGTGTACAATTCTGGTCACCGCATCTCAAAAAAGACATAGTGGAACTGGAAAAGGTGCAAAAGAAGGCGACTAAAATGATTACAGGGCTGGGGGGCCTCCCTTATGAGGAAAGACTAAAACATTTGGGGCTCTTTAGTCTGGAAAAAAGGCACCTGAGTGGGGATATGATTGAGACGTACAAAATAATGCATAGTATGAGTAAAGTGGATTGAGGGATGCTCTTTTCCCTCTCACAAAATACCAGAACTAGGGGACATCCACTCAAACTGAGGGTTGGGAGAGTGAGAACAAACAAACAAAAATATTTTTTCACCCAGCGTGTTGTTAGTCTGTGGAACTCCCTGCCACAGAATGTTGTGATGGCATCTGGCCTGGATGCCTTCAAAGGGGCATTAAACAGGGTACTTCAAAGGCCAGATGCAGGGGAGTGGTATCAGGAGACAGATATCTAGTCTCATGTGCTCCCAGCAGCATTTGGAGGGGGCGCAGTGAGTTACAGGAAACTGGACTAGATGGGTCCTTGGCCTGATCTTATGTTCTTAGGAGTGTAAGAGAACATTTTGAGAACAGGACATCTGGAAAGTCACCGACTCATAGGCTCATTATAAGTTGGAAGTCAGTTGATGGCACATAACCACAACTAAAATTCCTCATCCTGATGCCTATGTAGCTTGCCAGCTCCTGATTTAATCATATTTTGCACAAATGAAGACACAAGGTCTACTTAGGAGACTTTCTCCCTAGCAATGGTTCTAGTAGGAAATTCGTATCTGCTCACTGTGACAATGTCCTTTATCATCCCCCTCCCTCCGAAAAAAGTGAACCAAAATGGAGGCAGCCAGATTCGTCCATATCAGTAAATGATGAACAAGTCTTTACTAAAGTAGCTACTTCCCAGATGGGCAATATAAAAGTTTAATTAATTCACATTAGTCAATGGTTCTTAATGGCCTATTCAGGATCATTCCCTCAAGTTCTTTGCAGGACAACAGGGAATAGGGTGGTATATAAGTGCAAAAAATAAATAAATAAAATAAAATAAAATAAAATAAATGAAGGACCTGCTTCTGGCAAAATTCATTTCTTGCTCAGCTATTAGGATGATTTCAACTAAGTTCCCAGGAGATCAGGGAAACCTCAGGGATGGGCGGCTGAGGTCACAGCCCTTTTTCATCCAAAGGTTCCAGTTTCTGTGACTCTATGAGACCTGGCTCTGGGAAACCATTTCTCTCCGGTCCGGTTTTTGCTGGCATGACCCACCTTCCCAGCTTGGATTTGGGGAGGGGGGGCTCCTGATGGAGCAGCAGAAAGTGGTGAGACCCGTGGACCTGGGAACCAGAGCCGCCCTGAGCAATTCCAGTGTGGAATCTAGGGTCAAAGGTAAACCTCTGGATCTGCCAGCCAGCAGGAGGCACTGGGAGCAAAGATGGAGCCAGCTGCCGGCTTCCAGTTCTCCAGACTTGAGTGGGCAGAGGAATAGAAAATGAATGAGCCGTGTGTGTTTCCCCCCCCCTTCTCCTCCCCCCTCCTCTTCCACTACCACCACAGCCCCGGGTTGTATCACATGACTCAGAACGCCTGGAGGGTCCGGGGGCAGATGAAAGCTGGCGGCAGCTCCATGTGTGTGCCGCCTGGAGCAGGAAGGCGCCGCCAGGCCAGGCTCACAATCAAGACAGCTTAATGCCAGAATAAAAGTTTTCCCCACCCCACCCCTGCCAGGCATCCTAAGAGGCTCGGTGTGGTTCCCTTCCCTTCCCTCTTGTTTTATTTTATTGTCCTGCCTTTAAGACTGACAGGGACAGTTGAAGAAGCAGGTGAGAAATTACAGACCCTGGTCTATGGGTTTCCAGAGTATCTTCCTACTGGTTTTTTAAAAAAAAAACTTAGGACAAAGGTTGGCGATGCCATGAAAACAAACGCACGAGAGCATCCAGGCCCAGGTCTGAGTTCAAAATGGATGGAGGAGGACCCTGCACATTATGTATTGTATTTGAAGAAAGAGCAACATTCTTTATCTAAGGTGGCAGATGATACAAAACAGGAAAGTGGTTATTTATTTATTTATTTATTTATTTATTTATTTATTTATTTGGCTTATATGCCACCCACTACCCAAAGGTCTCTGGACAGCTTACAATTAAAATGAGCAATCAAAACATTAAAATGCCAATAAAATTAAAATGATAAAATGCAATAAATGCAATAAAATAATACACTAAAATTGTCATTAGGACTCATAACCAATGTTATATCAGGTTTTAAAAAAAACTTCTGGAACAGTAAGGTTTTTACCTGGTGCCAAAATGTCATCAACATCGGTGACAGGCAGATCTCACTCGGGAGGGCGTTCCATAGCTTGGGGGCAGCTGCCGAGAAGGCCCTATGTCTGCAAGCCATCCCTCTCACCTCCTTGAGGGATGGCTCTTTCAGGAGGGCCCCCTGGCTCGATCTCAATTGCTGGGTAAGATCATATGGAAGGAGGCAGTCCTTCAGATATCTAGGTCCTAAGCCGTTTAGGGCCTTATATGTCAAAACAAGCACTTTGAATTGGGCTCGGGCAGCAACTGGTAACCAATGCAGGTTATACAGAATTGGTGTGATGTGTTCCTTGGCAGCCCTGCCACTCCTCAGCCATGCTGTACAATTCTGAACCACTTGCAATCGCCGGACCGCCTTCAAAGGCTGGCCCATGTAAAGCGCATTGCAGTAATCAATATGGGATGTTACCAGTGCATGCATAACTGTCATGAGGCTCCACTCGTCCAGGTAGGGACACAGCTGGTATATTTTCCTCAGCTGAAGAAAGGCACCCCTGTCCACCAAGTTCACCTGGGCTTCCAGAGTTAGACCTGGGTTTATGTGGTCTAACTCTGGTTAGTGGGACCAAAAAATGTGACTGTCATGCTCCAGATAACAGTTAAAATAATAATGGTTTATTGAATAGCAATCAGAGTTAAAACAGAATACAGATTTACACAAACACACACACACACAGGCTAAGTGCATTTAGAGTCTCAGAATTTGAGTGATGCTAACAGTGGTCACAGGAATTCTGGGCCACCAATTAAAAGCTAGACGTGTCTAGGGACCTGGGTCTGGGGACCATCAATGGTGCTCCCAAGAGTCAGGATCCCCAAATGGAGCTGACCACTTGTTTATATACCTTTCTCACCACCACACCCAGAATCCAAAATCTTCTACAGCAGTTCTGCTTTTACAGGAACAAGATCAAACCAGTTAGTTCCTAGCCATGAAGTTCCCTCTTTCAGTACCTCAGATGACCTCAACTTTGATATACAGTATACATTTATACATTTCTGAAATCTCTGCAAATTGACCAGACAAAACCCTCTTCATGAAATCAGAATCTCTTTATAAAAACACATCTCCTTGTCACGTACTTCAGAGTGTTCCTCTTTCTACAGTAAGCTGCTTGTGGTTAGGCTCCACAGTTGTTACAGAAATTACCTAACTCCTTGTCTTGCCAGCAATGGCCGTTACTTCACGAGGCGCATCGCTTCGCAGCGACATTGCCTTCGCTTTGAATTCGGTGGCGGTCATGTGGTTTCCATTCGATCCCACCCCTCTTTCGCTGTACTCACGTGCACCCATTTTTGGACCGAATCAATTGCAACCTCACGTCCTCCCTTCGCATTTGCATGCCACTTTTCAACGTCCGTAATTTCCCATCCTTTTAAAAAAAAAATTGCTACTGACGGCATATCGATGCATCGATATGTAACTGTCAGTTGCAGCGGAACAGTTTCCGTATTGATTTCAGCGTGTGACTCTACTGATTTTAACTGTTTTCTGGCATCATTGGCAGCCCCGCCGCCGCCGCCGCTACTCGGGGGGAGCCCCGCATGGCACAGCCGCCCGGCCTCCGCCGCTTGCGCACTACATGCCCCGGGCGCCCTGCTCTGGCCAGGCGAGGCGGCGGCTGCTCCTCCTGCTCCCGCCTCCGCCGCCGCCGCCGCCGCTACTCGAGCAAGGGAGTCCCCTGCTGAACTTTATGTTGGATGCCGAGGCAGGGGGGGCGGGGCGGGATGAGGGGAGGGCGAAGGAAGGAAGGACGGGAGGGAAGGGAGGCGACGAGCAGTGCTGAGCAGGGCCGCACGTCCCTTTGGGTGCGAATCGCGATGCGCATTGAGCTGATTCCCACCCCCCCGAACGGGAATCACTCGCCCCGGTTGGAGCACGGTTAAGGGGGAGTGGTCGGGGTGGCATCGCAGCAAAACAGGAGGGGCGTGAGGACTGAGACGATCGGTTCGCACCGAAAGTTGGGGTTGCCGCGAAGCGAGAGGTTCGTGAAGTAACGGCCAATGTGAGATCTGCAGCTCCAAAAATCTGCAAAGACACAGCCCATAGGCTGATTGATTATTTATTAAAGATGGTTTAAATGGTATTCTTATTAAGATTAAAGATGGTATTAAATGGTAGATGGTGTCAAAAGCTGCCAAGAGGTCCAGGATTATCAACAGGCTCAAATTCCCCCGTCTCTCTCCCAGCCAAGGTCATCATACAGGGCGACCAAGGCAGTCTCTGTTCCAAAACCCAGCCTAAAACCCAACTGAAATGGATCCAGAAAAATCTGTGTCATCCAACAGCACCTGGAGCTGTCCAGCCACCACCCGCTCCAACACCTTGCCCAAACAAGGGAGGTTCACTACTAGTCAATAGTAAACCATCAGCCCTGGGTCTAGGTTAGGTTTTTTTAAGGAGTGGTCTAATTACCACCTCTTTCAAGGTGGCAGAGACCACTCTCTCTCTTAAAGATGTGTGCATGGTCTCCTGGACCCAGGTGCAAAATCCCTTGGCAGATCTTTCAATTAGCCAGGAAGGATAAGGGTTGAGCAGCATGGTGGTAGAACATACAGATACAAGCATCCTGTTCACATCCTCGGATCTCAACAATTGAAACTCATTCAATAACACTGACCTAAGCACAGTACACTGGACACATCCCTTGATTCTGCACCAATAGTGGAGTCCAATTCACTGACAATTTCCCCATCAAAGCAGACAGAGTCCCAGTGATCCGATGAATGGTCCAGGACTTTCCCCACATCTCCCAGTTGAAGAAGTTCCCGGACCACTCAAAACAACTCCATTGGACAGCACTCTGAGGAAGCAATATGGTTGGTGAAATGTTGCCTTTTTGCTAACTGTATCACCACGGAATAGGCCCAATAGTGGGCTCTACGTGTTTGATCAGACTCACAGTGATATTTTCTCCACCTGTGCTCCAGCTGGCCCCCCTCCCGCTTCATTGCCTGAAGCTCAGATGTACTGTATACCAAGGAGCCATCCGGGCTCTGTGTATAGGGAAGAGGGTGCTTAGGCACAATCATGTCAACTTCCCAGGTCATCTCCCTATTCCATAGGGCAACCTGAGCTACGACAGGAGCGCCAACTATATCAAATGGATAATCCCCCAAGAGCTTTCAGGAAACCATCTGGATCCATTAGTCTCTGAGGATGGATCATCTTAATGGATCCCTCACCTCTTCAGTGGGTCGAAGTAGATAATATTTATTTATGTATTTATTTTGAATATTTCTACCCCACCTTTTTCTTGGAAAAGGACCCAAGGTGGTTTACAATAACGAGGGACAATATACAGCCAAGAACATTTAAAACATATTCAAGCTAAGAACAGTAAATTAGAAGAGGCATCTTACAACATTAAAAGGTAACGTTAAATCTACCAGGGACATGCAAAAAGAAAAAAAAATCCATTATGAGGGATGAAAACTAGCATGGAAAACACTGGTGTTCAATGCAATCATGCATTGTAATCCATCTAAAAGTCACATAATAGGTAGTCCATCATTCAGGGAAAGCTTGCCTGAAGAGGAAGGTCTTTGCCTGCTTCGAGAAAGACAGTAGAGACAGGGTAGTCCTGGCCTCCACTGGGAGGGAGTTCCAAATTCTGGGAGCAGCAACAGAGAAGGTCCTTTCATTTGTTCTCCTGAGGCGCATCTGTGAAGGTGGTGAGATGCAGAGGAAGGCCTCTAATGATGACCTTAACACCCAGGACGGTTCATACCGTGAGATTCAATCCCACGGTATGAACCAGGCCATTTTGTGCTTTGTAAGTTAAAGACAGCACTTTGAGTTGTGCCCGACAGCTGAATGGCAGCCAGTGGAGCTGCTTTAGTAGGGGTGTAATGTGACCTCTGTAACCCACCCCAGTTAGCAATCTGGCTGCTGCATTTTGGACCTATGGAAGTTTCCAGAGACTTTCCATCAGCAGCCCCACATAGGGTGCTTTTACATGACCCCTAAAATCCGAGGCAAAGGGCTCCCAGATGCGGAGCTTAAAATTGTTTTCCCACTAGCTCCGGACTTTAAAAAAAAATTAAGTACGACCACGCCCACCTAAGCGCGTCCCAGTGCATTTCCCAAGTACCTGGTCTCCGAAGGTGACAAATTTCTGATGCGGATTGCAAAGCAGTGAGTGCCAGGCTGTCCTCGCCTTCTGTTTGTTTGTTCCCCCCCCCCCGCTCCTTTAAGAGACTGGAATGATTCCCGGGGCAGCTGTGGAGGTGAGCCTGCATTTTTTCTCTCCCTTTTTTTCTCCCTCCCTTCACGCAGACAGGAGCAAGGGAGTGCGGAGGGGTGGGAACACAGCAAGAGGAGCAAACCCCAAAGATCTCTGGTCCGAATTTAAGTTGCCAGCGGATCTTAGGGGCCGTGTAAAAGCACCCATAGAGGGCATTATAGTAGTCCAGCCTAAACTTGACCAGAAAGTGGTCTGACCGTGACAATGGGATCAGAACCAACTGCTCCACATCCAAACTTTTGAGGCCTCACTATACCTGAGACAACAGTGGCCGAGAGGCAGTGCCAGTGAGTAGGATGTTCACTGCCCAGCAAGACCTTCCTCCAATCACTGCTGCTGCTGCTGCTGCTGCTGCTGCTACCCAGCTGTTCCCTGTCCACCCACGGGGTGGCTGTGGCAGCAATCCCCTGTCCTTGACTCTGCCCTGGCTTCTGCCATTTGAAACACAGGCATTCAAACAGCTGTGCCCCTTAAGTGGCTCCACTCTGGTTTGCAGATAACCGACGGCCGCCTCTTGAGTTATCTAAACACGGGTTGTTCCTAACCCAGTCTGAAATTTTCAAAAGAATGTTAGCTTCTTCCTTTATTATTCCCTGTGCGGCCTGGAGCTACGCTGGGAGTGAGTTCTAATCAGACGGCTACGTGTTATGCTAAACCACTTCTGTGCAGATTCCTGGCTCTGGATGTTCAGCGGCCTGAGGAGGCATGCATGAATCAAATCTGACAAAACAAGCCGGAGAAGAATGGGAAGTAGAAGAAGATGCTCCTTTGCTACCCCAGCAGGTAACTGAGAGCAGGACTGTTGAATAGAGATGGGCAGAAAACAAATATTAAATTTGTTTCATTATTCATTAGTTGTTTCATTAGCTAACGAAACAAATAACAAACCAACCCATCAAAGGAAAACAAAATGAAACGAAATGGAAATTTCCATTTCATTTCGTTTCGTTTTTCATCCCCCACCCCACCCCGGTCTCCAACCTTGTCGCTGCCAGCCTCCTCGCCTGGAACTCCAACAGCAGGGCCCATATCATGGCCTTTTAAAAATAAAAAAATTAAAAATTTAAAAATGTCGGTTCATCCCGTGAGCCGGCCAGTTTGGCCCGCAAGTCAGCGAGCGAGGAGAAAAAATAAAAATAAAACATGGGCACGCAGCAGCTAGCGCCTGTTAGCTGTGGGGGAAGGGGGGGAAGCCCCTGGCATTGGCGGCAGTGTCAGCAGTCCCCCAGCAGCAGTAGCAGCAGACCCCTGGCAGTGGCGGCAGCAGCAGCGGCAGTCCCCAAGCAGCGGCTGTGGTCCGGGTAAGCCGAACCCATTTGTTTTGTTTTGGTTCGTACAAATTTTTGTTTTAAAAATTCATACAAAACAAAACAAAACAAACGGGGGGGGGGGTGAAACAGAACAAACTGAATCATCTGTTTTCTGTTTTGTGCCCACCTCTACTGTTGAAAAAGCAAGGTAACAGGAAAAGTTGGTCAAGCCTAAATACATGCTAGGAATGTCAACATACAATTCAACAAGTAGAAGAGTCCAACACCTAGCATTCTACCGGTGATTCTCCCCATGAATTTACCAGCACTTGGTTTTTAGACGAGGGGAAACAACTGACATGGGAACAAGAAAGGTCTTCACTGATTTTGAAAGTTCTGCAAACAAGGTGTCTTTCCGTTTTCCTCCTCTCTCTCTCTCTCTTTCTCTCTCTCTCCCTCAGAGGCATAAAAACCCATTTTCTTTATTATCACTTGTTAACTTCAAAAGGCAAAGAAGCACCAAGGCTCAACCTTGTGATCCTGAGACTTTACACCCACCAAAAGCCAAGCCCTTTGCTAGTTCTTGTTTATTGTCTGGAAGTTTATTATTTTCCTTATGAAAATGGCAGACACTGAATTTACGCCACGATTTTCTTCACTTCAAAGGCATGACAATGTTACAAACCAAAACCATGCCATCCTGTGCCATGCTTTTGTAGCAGTTCTACAGAAGGAAGAATGTGTTAAATCAAACAATATCAACTGGATCTCCCTTATCCACATGCCTGTTGACACTCTCAAAAAAATTAGTGAGGCATGATTTGTATGCTTATTTTTATTTATTTATTTGTTTATTTACTTTTTTACCACCTATCTGGCAGCAAAGGCCATTCTGGGCAATTTACATCAATACAAGTAACAGTAAAACAAAGAAGCAAACTCAAATCAGAATTAAACATAGAACAAACAATATGCTTAAAATTGACAAGAAGAAACTAAAGGCTACAGAAAGAGATGGCAGAACAAGAAGATTTTTTTAAATGGACTACAAAGGTATTACCTATTTTTGCATTTGTGTTTTATTTTGTTTGGACCTCACAGCTGCATTTTACTTCAATGGAACTATGAGGATTCCAAGAAAACTCAGCCCCGAGAAGGCCGAGGTACAGTTCCTTGGGGGGGAAACCAAACAGATATTGTGGCCCTCTTCCCAGTCTGGATGGGATCTCCCTCCAACTGGTTGATAAAGTGAAGAGTCTGGGCATGACCCTGGATCCAGAGTTGCCCCTGGAATCCCAGGTGGCTGCTGTCAGGCCCCTGCCAGAACCTATTCTAGAGGCTGAAGAGTCAATGCTTGAAGCAGCTGCATAGGAGAGTGACTCAGCATCTTCAGGAGAGTCTCCACCTCCACAGAGGGCTGCTTGTCGAAGGCAGTGAAGACTTACAACTAGGAGAAGCAGAGACAAGCTTTATCTGAGCCACCAAGGTGTGCATTCAGGGAGTGCTGAGTTTTGACAGGGTTAGTTTATGGGGAAGTTATGTTGCTCCCTGGAGACATAAATTAAGCATTCAAGGCTGAGGCAAACTGTGGGAGCAACGCTTTGATAGGACAACTTGCTACTGCCTTCCTGCTCAATCCTTGTTCCTGCTTGGTATGACCCTGGAACTCATCTCCCTTGGCTCTGGACTTTCTCAGTGGACCTGGCTTTGACCATTGGACTGTTTATCTTGGACTCTGCTTTGCTCTCTGAATAGGTGTGACCTTGCTATAGTTCTTCTGGACTCTGATTTGCTTCTGATTTACTGTATTGGGGTTTGGCTCTGAGTTTCCAGTAAAAAGCCTGAACTTACTTGTGTGTGTGAGTCTGTGGGTTGTGACAGCCGCCATATCAGGTCGGCCTTTTTCCACATTAGGCTCCTCGCTCAGATTCGCCCATATCTTGACAGTAACCTCCTAAGGAAGGTTGTGCAAGCGCTGGTTATCTCAAGGATAGATTACTGCAACATGTTCTACATGGGGCTTCCCTTGACCCTTATTCGGCAATTGCAGGGGGTGCAGAATGTGGCAGTCCATTGCCTCCTGAATAAGGTTCAAGGTATTGGTTTTGATTTATAAAACCCTCCATGGCTTGGGTCCAGAATATCTGATGGAGCGTATCGTCCCAATATCTACCTCAGCCCATCCCACTAGAACATCCCAGGTCCAAATGCTTTGAAATGCCATTCCTAGGGAAGCTTGCAAGACCTCCACCAGGAACCGCACTTTCTCAGTTGCTGGTCCTACCTGGTGGAATCGGCTCCCTAGTGAGATTTGGACCATGGAGTTTCTCTTGGTGTTCAGGAAGTTGTTAAAAACATGGCTTTTTAAGGCTGCCTTCAGCAACTAGGAGGTGGAATGCTGCTTGGTTTTGGTTTTTTCCGCCCATTTCTCTTATTTTGCCTCTATCTTATATTTTTATATTGTCTCATAGTGTGAAGATTTGGTTAGCACTATTAACTATTATAGAACTACTATCATCAGCTAGAACTATTATCATCAGACTTCCTGATGATTTAGGGAGAGGCCCCACAATATCAATTCATAGTCTTTCAAATGGTTTGTCAATCAAAGGTAAAGGTATCACCAACCCCCCTTTCTTAGGTTTCTTTTGAGTTATTTGACATATTTTACAAGTCTGACTATAATTTTCTATACCTTTTTTCATTGATGGCCACCAGAATCTCTGCTCTATCCTGGATGATATTTTAACTACAGACAAATGACCTGCTAAAGGGATATCATGATCCAGAGACATTATTTTATCCCTCCACCCTAATGGCACCACCAATTTATCATTTCCACATTTATCTATAAAGTATATTAACCCATTCCGGTATTCATATTCATCATCTCCTTTCCCCGCTTCTCCTTCTGGTTTACATTTCTTAATTTCTTGCAATGGGTTATCCTCTTGTTGCCAAAACCTCACCTAGTCTCTCTTTGTTCCAATCATCTCCATCCATCTTCCAATTTTTAACCCAATTGTCCCACTAAGTCTCAACCTATGAACAGTCAAACCACAGGCAATCCTGATGAAAATGTTGATCAGACCCACACTCAAAACATACTACTTTCTTTTCTCTTCAGTTTCTGACTTCCATGGATGGTTGTCCTGGAGGTCCCCAAGTTAACAGTCTTATTTCTTTTATCATCTCTGGACCCTCCACCTTTTGTCCTCTTTCCATCCATTCTTTGTTGTTATTTCAGAATTCTCCTTGGTGTTCCGTGTTCCGCATATCTCTCTTCGCCATTTTCTCTCTCCCTTTGCTCCTCTCGCTGCTCGAGTTCTTGCGGTCTGATGTTTTTCCAATAGGCGCGTGACTTCCTCTGGTCCTCATGGATGTTTACGTTTCACCCAACTGCAAGTCAGCCTGCCCAAAGTGTTAAATAATTGTTCAATTACAATTTCCTCTATGATCTGCTTAGCAGTATTTTTATTTGGGTTCAAATAACAATGCTGTGCTAACATCCTTGGATGCACTCTGACCTGCCACTTTAGTTCCCGAAACTGGTGACGATATGATTCTTTTGATACGTTTAAAGTAACTAAAATTGATTGCTTCACTTTGTCGTATTGGCTTCCCTCTTCAGAACTTAAAGTGTATATAATTTCTTGCAATACCCCTGTTAACCATGGGGTTAATATGAGAGTCCAATGTTCCTTTGGCCACTTAACTGCAACTGCCACTCTTTTGAAGGCATTAAGATATGCCTCCACATCATCATCCTTAGTTATTTTTTGACTTTTTATAGGAGCTGTATTCGACCACATTTTTTTGGTTGAATGTAATGTAATTTTTGTAATGTAATTTTTTGGTCGAAAGTAATGTAATTTTTACATTACTTCTTATGTTCTCATCTCCTTGGTTTACTGCTCCCGTTTGTTGCACCAAAATTTTATGATGTTCCATTAAGGTCTCAACTTTTTAAACCAGTCTTGATCTCCTGCAATTGGACCCGGAACCGCCCCATGTTGGGTGCCATTTTGTGAGGATTCAGTTAGAACTATTAAAGGTTCTGGAGAAGAAACGTTTCCAGGCTCAGTTATTATTAAATTACAATAAACTTTTATTAACAACACTTGTATTCACAACTTTGTTCTCAAACTCAATTGGTTTAACTTGATTTAACAAAAAAGCTCCCATATGCACACCTTTTTCCACCAGCCTCACTGTTTTCCATTCCATTTGCACCCCCTGGTTGATCCCAACTGACTCTCCCTGAATTACAATGTCTGTTCACACTTTTAACCCTTCCACTGTACCCTCCTGCCTACTATTCCATGCTTCCCATTCATTCACAGACATGTCCATTATATATAATCCCTCTACAACTGGTTCATCTCTTTCCTCTATCTTAATTTCATATCACTCTTTGCACCTTCTTCCCAACTTATTAAATCTTTTCCTTTATCATGTTCTTTCTCAGCTCTTTCTTCTCTGCTATTTAATTCCATCTTCTCCATATCAGTTGTCATATTTCCTCTCTTCAGTGTTATGTTTTCCTTGTTTTTCCTTTCTTCCCAAGTACAGCTCACCATCACTATTCTCAGACATGGGTTTTATTATGTTGTTCTATCTGTTCCTTTGTTTGTAGAGACCTATGTTATTTGTTTTATGCTTTATGTTGTGAACCACCCAAAGTTCAGGCAGTCTACAATTACAAATATAAATAAATAAACAAACAAATAGCATTCCACGACCCCATACCTACAGGAAGACATGTGGACTCTCAACATCAGCACAGGTTGACTGGAACCGTTAGGTAATACCATCTTGGCTTTAATCATATCCCAACTCTCTGCTGCCTTGTAACTTTGTATTTCTCCCAGCTGTCTACTTTTTCTTCCTTTTCATGGTCTAATTGGATACGTGCAGAAGAGCTGGGAGCTGCCACTGAAGCAGACCTAAAAATGAACATTCACACACAGGGCCAACAAACCATCTTGATCATCCAGCAGAGACAGAACTTTGCCTTGTAACAACAACAGCTGAAAATCTACTGCCTTTGCAACAGACCTGGTGAAAAGGCACTGAGAGCTGGTCTTCTTTTTTAAAAAAAATAAATAACTGCAAGAATTAGAGACACCTGTTACAAAACATGGCTTAGCTTTTTAAAAGGGTCACTGTGTTTCCAAAAGACAAAGACACCCCTTGCCAACCCAGACCAAGCACTACTGCCATCAACAACTCAACAAAAGCTGAAAAGCTACCTCAAATGGAAATGAAAACCTAATGTATGGAAATACGCTCCCATAAAATCTCCTTAGGCTTCACATGTATTAATGTATTAGTTTGCAAACATTAAGATCAAAGGCAAAGCAACAAATACATCCTAAAAAAGTTTTTAGTCAGATTTTTATTAACGATATACAAGTAGCAAGGCATAAAAAATTAATATGTTCAAGCCTTGAAATGTCAAGTGTAATGATCTCTAACTCGGCTCTACCCTCTCTGCTTTTTTTGTTTCTGTCTAGCTTGCTCAGAGGGGCTTGTTGCCTGGAGGAACTCCACATTAAGAGAGAGAGAGAGAGAGAGAGAGAGGAAAAGAGAGGGTGGAGAGAGAATGAGGGAAAGGAGAGAAAAAGGTTAACAGATAGTTAAAGCATCTCTCATCTGTTACAGCAGCAACTTTGGAGGGAGGGAAGAAGAGAAAGAACTGCCAGAAGTGAAGAGAATAAAAGGGTGTTGAAGACGAGGCGCTCAACTTTCTGGGAGCACCTCTGGAAGCCTGCAGGACTCAGCCAAAGCTGAAGCCCTGTTAAATATTCAGTGGGAAGGAAAATCTAGGTGAGGCTCAGAAGACAGAACCCTCGTGTTCTAGCCATTGCTAACCTTTAAATTATAAGACCCAGCTCACTGAGCTATCTGGCCAGCATATCCTTTGCTTGTGCAAGACAGAAAGCCAGTCCAGCTATTTGGTTCAAAGAAACAACTGAAACACCCCTCAGTTGCAAAGTGGGCTTCCTGGTGTAATCCCATTTCTGCTATGACATGGTGTGCATTTACCTAGATCTCGTGTGTGATCAAATCTCCTTTGTCATGCAGAACATGGAGTGATCCCTTTGGACATTTCTCTGGCTTGCCTTAGAGAGAATAAATATGAGAAGCAAAAAACTGCTGCATCCAAAGGACTTGTAAATGAAGAAGAGATGAACATCTCTGGATGCTGAAGAGAGTAGAAATATATATTTAGTTTATTTATAACAACGCCCAACACGTTTCAGCTGCAAAGGCCTTCTTCTGGGGCAAGTTTACAATCACAAAGTGTTCAAAAACTGTGAAACGAATAATCTATGGAGATAAAAATCTTCCTGTTTCTCTCACTGCTAGCAAACTGTCAAGAACGTACAGTACTGCCTAAGAGAGAAGCCAACTTCTCTGTCTCACATAAATGGGGGGAGTCACCTGCAAGGAAGGGAGTGGAGCAAGTGTACGGAAACCATGGCCTGTGACCTTCCTTTTGGTACTTCATGGAGAGTTTGCTGTTCTTGGCCCTGCATTTGATTTTGTTTTTCCAATAATAAAAAAAGTGAGGCTATTTATGACCATGGCTAGATTACGGAGTGGCCTAACAAGGCGAGTGCTGTGGTGATCTTCATAGCGCTTGGCTGGTTTTGATCAAAGCACTGTTTCTTAAAGGTGGGGAGACTATTAAAACACAGGTTACATGTGTGCTTTTATTTATAGAGAGAAAATATTAAGTGATCTGGCAAGCACCCCCCCACACACAGTTTCAAAAGCTGGAGAACTGCGAGTTCAGAGGTTGGCAAGAAGAAGAAGAAAAGAGACCGTCTGCAGATGAAAGGTGTACCAAAGGAGGATGGAGGGGAGCAAACAGCAGGTATTTTTGTCGTTAGCATAATGAGAAACAGTAAATGGTGGAACCAATATCTTTACAGTTGTTCAAACAGCAAGCGATGCAGTAGCTGCGTTTTCCAGCTGGCACGGCCTGAAGGAGCAGCAGGCTCAAGGCACAGGGTGGGGCAAGCTCAAGCCACATTGTCTACAACCTGATGCCCTTCAGATGGCTTGGGTGAAAGCTCCCAGTGTCACCTTCTACTAGAGCCAAATTCACTGCTTGGTGGGTTGTCAGACTTTCAGTTCAACATGAATGCATGTCAGGTGAAGAACTGCTATGCTTTCAGTGTTGTTTTTGTTTTTGTTTTTGTTTTTGTTGTTGTTGTTGTTGGCTGTAAAGTCAACCCAGGGCTTATGGCGACCCTACATATGACTCCTCTCCAAAATATCATCAAAGGTCCTGCTCACCTCTTGTAAACTCAAACCTGTGGAATCAATCCATCTTGTACCGGGTCTTACACATTTTCCAGCCTGACTGCCTTTTTCCAGATAATCCTGTCTTCTCATTATGTGTTCAAAGTAGGACAGCCTTAGTTTCATCATTTTTGCCTCCAGAGAGAGTTCAGGCTTGATTTGCTCGAGGACACACTGCATCTTATCTTGTGTTTTAGCTGTAACCATTCTGCCTTGGGTGACTCTGATAGGAGTAGAGAGGTTCATAATGAAGTCTGGCCTCCTGAAGGCATTGCTGCCAGCTTCATGGACATTGTCAAACTCTTTAACCTTTGTGCAGTCCAGAAGAGACTTCGGTTTTGAGCTTTTGCAAACATTTGCAAAGTGCAGTATTGAAACTGGACACTAGGGGGAAGAAGACCATTCCTCTATGCTTTCTTATTCTTTTCTTACTCCTAATGACAGTGCAACATCTTAACGACAATAAAACATGCTAAATAACTTGCATGCTGTACAATAACTATACCCTGGCTGCCAAAAAAATAACAAATTGTGCAATAAAAAACAGTTCCAAGTGTGCTTGATTTTTAGGCACAGTGTTGCCCCATACAATTGGAAAATATGTTCTAGACCACATGGAATGCTCCCTCCCAACTCCACTTGCCTGGAGGATTTGGGGACGGGTGGGTGCAAGAGGTGGGTGGCCTATCTCTTATACAAGTCCTCACACAGAGATCTGATCTGCAGGTGAAGGTTTTGTGGCATAACGCCAGGCGTTACCAAGCTAAACGTGGCACTCCCTTTCTGCAGGCTGTTTGCAGGCTGTGATAGCAAAGGGGCGTTTGGCAATTTCTTCACTAGGATGGTACAAATCTAAAAATATTCAAGAGGCAAGACATTTTTTGAAAATTTCTTTTTGCATGTGTTTGGGTGGGGGGAGTTGTTGCTGGGTTGACGCAAGTAAGGACTGAACCTCAGGCTCTGTTGCTCTTTTTCAGATGTCAGTCTGTCATTCTCTCAGCTAAAATGATGCTACAGCATAGTTTTCTGCATATTTCCTGAAACAAAGGAATAGAGCCCAGGGCAGCAACTCATGCAGAGAGTCAACAGAGAGATTCTTTGTGGGGACAGACCATTCTGCACATCCCCCCTATCAGGGCCATCTGAATCCTACACCTGATGCCATGTCTGGCCAAGATAAAGAATAAAGAGGCAAAGCCTTAGCGCTGATCCAAGCAGAGGCAGGATCAACCCCTTCCCTCTAGGGATGGGAACAATGTCCAAAGCACCAGGCTGGACCTGTCTCTTTTCCTCCATTATTCAGGATTAGGGATGGACCCGAACTTCCAGTTTGTCAGTTTGTGCCAGTTCATTTTTTGAGCCAAACAGGCATTTGATGCTTCCAGGTCCCGCCTCCTCCACCAGGCGCCCACTCAGAGGCAGTGTCCTGGCTTCCTTGCACCACCTTCTCTGGAAGGCGCTGCCCCTGAATGGATTGCCTGCCTGAGGAGGCAAGGCTTGGAAGCGTCAAATGCCTGTTTGGCAAACGAACGGGCAGTTCATGCCCATCTGCACCCAGGTTGCATCCACCACGGCCATTCTTTTCTGGCCCAAACGGATATTCTACTGTACCACACCACTGCTGCACTTCATCCTTGTATTTCTTGTTTAAGAATGCTAAAGTCTTACAGAGAGTGCCCAGTTGAAGGAAAACCCCTTCGGTTTTTCTCAGAAAATGGGACCCCATCTATTGTCCAGGGCCTTTTCTCTCTCTTTCTCTCTCTCTCTTTCTTTTCTTCTGTGCTGTTCCCGCTCAAAATGTTTGTTCAAAGCTCCCCTAGCAAAGCAGTGAACTGGGGTGGGGGAAGCCCAACCCCCCTTGTCTGCAGCAGACATATCCTAGGGGAGCTGTGAGTAATGCATAATCACACCAATTACTGTATTTGGCAGGTAAGATAAGACAACGCTTACTGTACTGCTTCTGCACCCGAGTTGCTTTCTCATCAGATCCTCCTGGATGGAAGCAGAATGAAAAGTGATGGGACAACAGGGACGGATAAGAATGAACGGAAGAGATCACTGTGTGTCTCTCTTTCACACACACACGCTTGAGGATGGGCTTCTGCTTTGAGAAAGAACTAATAACATAAAACGCCTGTTTGGCTGGAAAACAAACTGGCCGTTTGTGCCTATCTGCACTCACGATACATCCATCATGGCAGTTTTTTTCTGGCCTACAAAAATGTTCTACCACACCACTCCTGCACTTCATCCTTGTATTTCTTGTTAAGAATATTAAAGAATGCTAAAGTCTTAGAGAAAGTGCCACAGAGCACAGAGAGAAACTTGTTGTTCCCTGAGCTCCTTGCCCTCTGAAGATGCCAGCCACAGTGTCTGGCAAAACGTCAGGAAGAAAAACTTCCAGAACACGACCAAACTGCCCGAAAAACTCACAACTATCAGATCCCAGCTGTGAAACACTTCGAAAATACAACTAATAACAGTACTTCTAAGAGAGAGTTTATTGCAATGAGAAAGAACACAAACCTAGAAGAAAAATCCACAGTGAAGCAGCAGTTGCATCGTCCAGAAAGATTACACACAAGTCATGCAAAATTGAGTTTTATAATCTGCAAGGGCAATGTGTGCCTTTTCCAAAATTCTGCCACACTCTCTCAGTGGAGAAATACTAGAGTTCTGACATCTAGGAAATGAATCCAAGATTAATTAATTCTTGATGATTTGTGACCTTGGAACAATCTTGATTCTTGTAAAGGAGCTACCCATCCCACCCGCTCCTCACAGTCCTTGATGTTAAAAATTATTGAAACCCAAGGAGACCAAAATATTGCACACAAGGACCTGAGCTTACTCTGTTGTGGCCCCTTCCCACCCGGGAAAAAAATGTCCTGTAAAGTTTCATCAGGTACCATTCCAACCTGTTTTCAGCAGACTAAAGCTGAATTATACTTTCCATTAGTGAGGCCCAAATCAGTTTTAATATCCATAGTTCTGTTTAAAAGTAGGCTAATTGTGATCAGTTAGTGCCAGGGTTTATTGCACTTTTTGTATATTGTATTTATTACATGGTGTTTTTAATGGCATGATTTTATTGTATGCTGTGAACGCCCCAGAGGGTAATAACAACAACGGAGTGGTATAGAAATGGAACAAATAAACAAACAGACAAGCAAATGAACAAAGGAATTAAATCAGGATCTAATAATCTGATATGACTTTGGTGATTGGTGCACATGTTTTAAATATGTGAACAAGCTTGTTCATGCACCCACAGAGTCTGACTGAAAGCTTCAAAGTGACATGGAATATGGAGTCATATTGGACACAAAGGACTGTACTTAAACACACACACACACCCCAAGGCTACAATGCAAGCTGCTGGGTAGCTCAGCGTTTTAGGTCTCTGGCTGTGCAGCCAAAGCTTCGGGGTTTGATTTCCCCCCTGTGCCTCTTACACAAGGGCTGGACTTGAAGATCCATAAAAGTCCCTAGTTCTGCAGTGCTAAGATGACTGCTATTATTACCACCTTCCCACAAGGGAATGTCCGATTTGCAAGTTAAGCCCATGTTTACCTTCCAATAACCAATCTCCGAACAGAGCATGACAACTGCCAGATAGGTAGGCGAGACAAAAATCACACACAATCGCAAACAGATGTGTTTTGGCACCTGGAGGAGACCTGCTGAAAGAGCATGAAGAGCTTAATCTCAGTTAACCCTCAGACCCCACTGGATGCTGCCACCCAGCTGCAGAAAGGAAAGGCTTCTTTGAGAGGTTCTAACATATAGCCTTTTCTGAGCTGCCCCCCCCCTCCAAACCAGGAAATGTGCCTGATTAACCGATCTCAGCATCCCTGGACAATATAGTCATTTAAAAGAGGATGCCTGACTTCGGTGTTCACCACCCCTGAAATCTGAAGATTTTCTGTTAATCATATCTAAGAAGAGCTTCCATGAACCTTCTCCTCTTGCTGGTAAAGAACTTTTGTTTTTGTACAATATATGGTTTTAAAACCTGAGTGCCCACCTCCATGTATTCGCACGCAGCTGTCACCAGAGTTAATTTATTTAGTGCAAAGTTCTGTGTGTGTGTGTGTGTGTGTGTGTGTGTTGCAGTTGCACAATGCTGGCACACCAAAAACATAGGGGCCCGAGGGAGTGGGTTGGAAAGAGAGTTGGCTGGTTCAAAAGTTGGGTGTCAGAAGGATGTTGCACATCAGACGCAAAAAGTGCAAGAAACCAAACTCTGGCTGCTGCCAGAGGGAAGCCAATGAGACTCCAATCCAAGACCCACTTACACATATATATAGGATTCCATCTCTCCCGCTAAATGAAATAGAGCTGCCATTCTCACTGTCTCTTTTGATTCAGCCCTTTCAATTTCCATCCTATTCCGCCCCCTGCCCCTCCCCCATTTATGACATTGGAAAGGCACCCATGGCTGAAGCCACTTGCAATTTTCACTTTTAATTAAAGAGGTTAAGTTGGAAACATGAAACACTTTCCTTGCATGGCTTTCGTTAATAAAAAAGTGTACATTAAAAGCAACATAGATGAAGGTCCAAGTCCTTGGTTCAAAGCCAGCAAAAATCATAGATGACTGCAATATTTTAAAATAATAATAATAAAAAGTAGTTCATGGGCAGCAATTCACATTCCTTTTCAGGCCTGGTGCTGACTTTAAACTGAGGACTTGTACCTTCAGGTATGTTCCTTTTAATGTATACTTTTTATTATATATATATAATGATAACAACTATGTAGATAGATAGATAGATAGATAGATAGATAGATAGATAGATAGATAGATAGATAGATAGATAGATAGATAGAGGAGCCCCATGGCACAGTGGTTAAATTCCTGTCCTGCAGCTAAAACTGTGCTCACGACCTGGGGTTCAATCCCTGGTAGCCGGTTCAAGGTTCACTCAGCCTTCCATTCTTCTGAGGTCAGTAAAATCAGTACCCAGCTTTCTGGGGGGGGGGGGGGGGAGAGCAATGATGTCTAGCCTGCATTACTGTAATTAAAACTGTAAACCGCCCAGAGACTACTTGAAGTGGTATGGGGCGGTATATAAGCAGAACACTTTGCTTATATACCG
>JAHTLZ010000065.1:2597737-2612893 GCA_023846285.1 Phrynocephalus versicolor
CGTATATATATATATATATACATATACAGTATATATATATAATGATAGATTCATGGAGTTGAGAGGAGCTCTCAAGGCCATCGAGTCCAACCCCCTGGTCAAAGCAGGAATATTTATTATTTATTTATATTATTTATTTGTTTCATTTCTATACTGCTCATCTTCCAATACAAATCAAAGGATAATCTGCCAGGTGGTTGTCTTAAGTTTTCTTCAATGCCTCCTGCAGCAGAGGGCTCAACAACTTTCCAGGCAACTGATTCCCTTGCTGTACTGCTCTAACAGTTAAGAAGTTTTTCTCAATATTCAGCTGAAATCTGGCTCCCTGCATCTAGAGCCCATTTCTTAATTACCTGCCCTGCGCTCTGAGTTGACTAACAACAGATCCCGCTCCTCCTCTGCGTGGCATTTGAAGAATGCTCTCCTGTCTCCCCTCCATCTTCTATTCTCAAAGCTAAATCTGCCCCAGTTCTCTCTGTTGTTCCTCTGATAAAACTCTTTATTTGCACGGCCTTCATGGATGGCTTTACCACCTCCCCATTTCAACAGTTTTGGGACTAAACCAGTAGGAAGTGGCGATGCCATGGGCAACCCATTCAGAACAGATGGAAGCCCTTGTGTACTGGGGACATACCATCACCTCTTCCAACTAAAATATGCAGAAGGACCTCCAGATGCTAGCTTAAATTGGGGGGGGGGCATTAGTGTAACAGGCAGCATCATTTGTGTTTGTATAGGCTTGCTTCATGCCTGTTCCACAACAATCACATTTGTTATTTACCCTAAACAGTTTTACCCTAAAACAGAGTATCCTCAAACCAGCCAAAGGGAAAGGGACCTCTGAGCATCATCCTAAATAATGCTGATTACTGAGTGTGGGAAGCAAAGTCTTCTGCTTGGTTAGAAATTTAACACAGTGGCTAGAATCCAGCTGGGTTTGTAATGAGTGTCTCCAGAATTAGACTTGTAAAGAGGCCATTGTTTACATACCAGAGGTGATCCTGATGATGATGTGTACTTTCCCTTTTAAATTGTTTCCACAATTAGACATTTATCACAATTTGAGAAAGCATTCCTTCTGGAAATTCCACCACCACCACCCCACACACACACCCCAAATGTGTGTTTTTGGTTTGCATTTCAATGGCTGCCAGAGACGGATTCTGAGTTTTATATTTTTCAGATGGGAAACTCCCCTTGCTTCTCTTTTGCAGCATGCCGAGGTGGGATATTTTGCCAAAGTTCTGGGTGGGGGTGTCTTGCCCTAAATTGTTCTTGGTTATCTTTGAACTCTAGGTATGCCTTAGTGCCACAACCACTAAGCATCTGTTTTACTCCTTTGCAAAAGGCCTTATTTAACATTTTATCCCAATAAAAAGCCTGTAATACTGTACTGAGAAAGTTACATTCAACTCATCTCTTAGAAAGAGATGAGTTGAAAAGAAAAACTCCCTGGTTGTTTTCTCATAGACTCATTTGTGTGCTTCTTTTGATTGTGAGGATTCCGTTTTCAAGGTCATCTTCACAAAAGATTGCACTTGAGTTTAGGTGAAGGTGTTTTTGTGAAGTCCAAGGAGGGAAAAAGTACTGGAAGGTTTTATGTTTTCCTCTTCCTCCAAAAAGCTTTGTGTATGTTTGGTTCCCCCCACCATTTCAATTCTTGGTAGGGGCGGGGGGAGCACAATCTTTCTCATCCCCAAAGCTACAAACGCAGGACCCATTTCCTTCGGTACAATTGTAACACTATCAAATAGAGTGACGATTAGCTATTGGGCACGTGAGCCAGTGTGTGTTGCTGTAAAAAGCTTCCTGGTTCACGGGCCACAAGAATTGTGAAGGACTTGAACAGAAATTCATCTTCAGCTGAACAGCAAACACCCGGCTAGGGGATAAGCCCACACGGGGTGTCTTACAGTACTTTCCAAGGAGAAAGGCAAGGTAAAACCATTTAAAATAGATAAATTACGATGTCACCTCAGAGGTGGTTGGATGGTGGCCCAAGTTTTCGTGGATATAAGAACATAAGAACATAAGAAGAGCCATGCTGGATCAGGCCAAAGGAAGGTGGGGATCCTTAAAGAAAACAAACCTTCCAGAAACAAAGGGCTAAGCAAGAAAGACGCCGTGCATCAGTCCTGTCTCTCTGTGCGTTGATACATTGATGGGAGATGCTCAGGTGTGGCCCACTTCCAAGCAGCAGCTGCCGATGGTGGGCCCACAGGGGAGTACGGACGGAACACATCCACACACCCAACCATTGCTCTCTGCGATGACGAGCTGCTTTGTCTCCATCAATTCTATATTCCAGTGATTCAGGCTGACCCCTCTGGCCTTGGGGAAGTTCTGCCCATCCACTCCGGCCACTTCTTTGGGCCGAAAACCCCTCCATCCCTCTTGCTAGGCATTTCGAGAGAAGAGGTGCCCTAAAGCTTGGATCCTTTCCTTCACCAGACGGAGAGGGCTCTTGCAGAGTTTTGGATATGGGTGAAATTCCTCTATCTGCACCACAGAATAATTTCAGATTCAAAGCTCGGCAACAAGAGCTGTCCTGTGGAGTGGATCAGAGGGGTGGGAAGCACAAATCTGTTTCCCCGCACTATGCAGACAGGCTTGGAGGTGCTGGCCAGGCAGATGTTTTGCAGCAGCTGCCGATTGTGTGCGGTTCCCCGAGATTCCCAGGAGGAACCAGCTGCCTGACAAAGGAAGGGCAGGCATGGACTTGACGGGCAACCTCCCTTTTTGGCATATTTCCTTAAGCCTTCCCTGGGGAGATTCCCTCTTCAAGGGGGAGGGTGGGGTTTTGTAACCTCCAGTGCTAATTTTGTTCCTGAAAGGGGAGAAGAACATTGAAGCAAATGGCGCCAGGGCGAGGCCATGCCCCGGGAACCCCTGACGCTGGCTGGCGTCCAGGTGCAGAACCTGCGGGAGGATCAGGCCCCTGGGGGGAGGAGAACAGGAGGAGTCCCAGAGAGCAGCAAGCTTGGGAGGAAAGAAACAGGGGAGCCCATGTGCAACCAAGAGTATACACACTGGTGACGTTTCTACCCAATCTGGAGGCTGGGGGAGGGGGGGGACCATGAGATCTGTTGACTTTCCCTTAACAGAGGCCGTGTGTGCCCACCAGACATGCTTTCTGCAATGGGCTAGGCTATTAAGGCTCGGGTTTTGCAATTTAAAAAAGGATGCATTTTCCACAATGTAAAATGTAAACCTTCCCGAGTCGATTCTCCAAATTAGTCCAACAGGGCGGTGAAGTGATGCACAAGCTCTAAATAGTAGTCGCTGATCTACGCATTGGGTTTTGAATATTTTTAATTTTTTTCAAAAGTGTTAAGCATTTTAAAATATAAAAATTAGAGGATTCCATGATGCCCATCCAGTTATTAGTACCTTGGGCTAAAGTAGTCATTCCACACTGGAGTTCATTTTCAAGCACCCATTTTACAGAAATGCTTCTATTTTCGATAATTTAGATGTTGGCAAAGAATCTGCTTAATCCAAATAAAACCTTTTTCCATTGCTGCAGAAATGTATGGTCATTGCATCTTATGTGCTCCTTCTTTTCTGCTCCGCCCTGAGTAACGCTTTCCCATGAAGTCAGGCAGCATAGAGATGCTTGGCTTCCTTGTCAAAATTTCATCAGGTCCTGATGCTTCTTGGCTAAGAGATTCCTTCCATCCTGCTGTGAGAAGCAGCCAGTGCTTCTCCTAAGGGACAGCAGGTGCTGCTGCTCTTGGCCAGCCTTTGGAACTTTGCAACTTCTTAGCTGACTTCTTAGACCTTTGACAGCTCAGAGGGGTGCAGTTTGTACATGCTGTTTTCTCCATGATGCAGTGTGGAGGTTGCCAGGAGCTGAGGAGCAAAACCGGACACCAGAGGCCGCTGTGAAGGCTGCTGGTGATGTCCCGTGGGGGTGGGTGGTCCCCTGTAGTGTCCCAGAGGCAGGGCGGGCAGGCTTACTGGTGGTGCAGTCATAACATGCATTCAAAAGTCTCTGCCCAGAGTGTGTGAGCCCTGATGGCAGGTGGAAATACAGGGTGATAGGAGACCAAGCTAAATAGCTCTAGTCGGGCGACACTCATCATGGCCCTGGAGAACCCTCTCCCACATCTTGCAAGAGTCTCATAGAACAGGCCTGCCCAACAGGTAGACCGGGGACTACCAGTAGCCCGCGAAGGGTTCAAAAGTAGCCCGCTAGCCATCAATTAAAAATGTGAAGGGATAAATTCTCCACCTCCACCTCCCCCACCCCAAGGACCACCACTGCCCCAGCAAAGCTCTGGGTCTGCCAGCCCACTGTCTCAGCCGAGCGGGGCAGTTCAAGGGCCATGGCACAGTCCCCTGTTCTCCCTACTGGCCAGATGATTGGCGTGCCACTGTCTCATGACCAATTGAGTTGTTGGTGCAGAGCGGAGGAAGGGGAGTGGAGGGGACAGTGGGGGGTGAGGCCATGGGCGTGCCCACCTCCTTTGTGTGGTGACATCCCCCTCTTCTCCCCCCCCGGATAATTCCTTCCTCCCATCCTCCCATCCTCCTCCTCCTCCTCCTCCTCCCACCCCCACAGCTGCCTCACAGAGTCTGTGTCCTGCTGCTCCTCCTGCTCCCCTTCTGAGCCATTCCCTCCTCCTTGTGCCACCATGGCGATGTGATTGCCCCACTGCTGGCTTGGCCCATCCAAGCTGCACAGAGAACATGGCAGAAGTGAGTGAGAGCTATGGGCGGCAGCAGCAGTGGCAGCGAGGGAGCTGGAAGGGAGAAGGTGGGGAAAACAGGAGGAGAAGTAGAGTCAAGTCAGGCCCCGGGTGCGTTGGGAGGGAAAGTGCACATTTTTGAACAAAAGTCTTCCAGCAGCCTGGGCAAGCGAAAGGGGTGATCTGTGCAAGCATGCACACGCCACCCTTGCACCCATCCACACTGGCTCGAGCGGGTGTAAGGGAAGTGTGTGCATGGTCAGCCTTACCATAGGAATGCATTGAAATATGTTCCCTCCAGAAAGGATTAATTGATTTTCAATGTGCCAGGTGGTTGTCTACATTTCCCCTGAATTCCTCCAGTGCTGGGGAACAAACCACCTCCCAGGGTAATTTTCTCCCCCACGATCATCCTGCAAAGTGCAAGCTGGTGGCCCTCTTGGAGGAGAAAGTCAGGCAGCTGGAGGCCTGTGTTTTCATTCTTCGCACAACAAGGGGCACCTACCAAGCCTCAAAGGAGGCGAGTGGTCGTGCTTGGAGACTCCTTGCTTAGAGGAACAGAAGTGGTCATCTGCAGGCCTGACAAAGTCAACCGAGAGGTCTGCTGTCTCCCTAGAGACAAGATTCAGGATGTAGCAGAGAGTATGGCAAGACTCATCAAGCCCACTGATTTTAACCCCTTTCTTTTAGTCCATACCTCAAAATACAGCTTTCAGGATATCACAAAGGCATATGAAGAGATGGGTAGGAAGCTGAAGGACCTTGGTGCGCAGGCGGTAATTTCTTCTCTCCTCCCTGGAGAAGGACGTGGCTCACAAAGAGAAAGAACAATAGTGGATATAAACAACTGGCTTCAGAGTTGGTGCCGGCAGAAACTATTTGGATTCTTGGACCATGGTTTAATATATCATTCAGATGGGCTGCATCTCACTACTGCTGGAAGGAATCTTTTTGCCAAGAGGCTTGAAAATTTGATAAGGAGAGCTTTAAACTGAGTTCTCAGGGGGAGGGAGAAATTTTCTTAAAGTTAAAGATCCAGAAGGAGTTGTGGGGAATAGCCCAAATGTTGAAGTAGGAGCAGGACAAGGAGTATTACAGATCATCAGTACAAGGAATAACAGGTTAAGCAAAGGACATGTAAGAAGCACACACAGCCTCAAATGTCTGTATACGAATGCACAGAGCATGGGAAACAAACAAGAGGAGCTGGAACTCCTAATACAGCAAAATAAATATGATGTAATTGGCATCACTGGTGGAATGAGATTTATGACTGGAATGTTGTTATTGGAGGGTATAACCTGTTTCAAACGAACAGACCTAGTAAGAAAGGAGAATGTGTAGCTTTATATATTAAGGACATATATACTGCTGAAGAAATACAAGATATACAACAGGGAAAACAGGTTGAGAGTATTTGGGTGAGAAAAATGAGAGAGATGTCACTGTGGGGGTATGTTATAGACCCCCAAATCAGCCAGAGGAGTGGGTTGATGCATTCTGTGAGCAGATGGCCACACAGTCAAAAGGGAGAGTTGTAGTAATAATGGGAGATTTTAACTATCCTGATCTATGTTGGCAGTCCAACTCAGCTTACTGCCCTTACAGACAATTTCATGGTCCAGAAGGTTGAGGCAGCAACAAGAGGCCCAACCATTTTACATCTGGTCTTAACCAATAAGGAGGACCTTATAAATGGGGTCGAAGTGGTGAGATCTTTAGGTAAAAGTGACCATGGCCTCTTGGAATTTGTTATACAGTTGGAAGGAGAATCCTGGACTTTAAGAAAGCCAATTTTTGTAAACTTAGGGAATTATTGGCTGTGATTCCATGGACCAAAACACTGACAGAGAAGGGAGTCCAAGATGGAAGGGAGTTCCTTAAAAGCGAGATATTAAAGGCACAATCTAAAACTGTTCCAACAAAAAGAAAAATGGGAGGTATCTAAAGAAACTGCAATGGTTTACTAAAGAACTTTCAACTCAGCTAACTATAAAGAAAAGCAAGTTCAAGAAATGGAAAAATGGGGAATGCACCAAAGAGGAATATAAGCAAACAGCTAACATATGCAGGGGGTGGTAAAAAAAGCTAAAGCGCAAAATGAATTTAGGATTGCCAGAGAGGTTAAAGATAGTAAAAAGGGTTTCTTTAGTTATGTCTGCATCAAAAGGAAAAATAAGGAAATGATAGGATCTCTGCATGGCGATGACAACAAGTTACTGATAGGAGACAAGGAAAAGGCAGAACTACTCAACACCTTATTTGCCTCAGTTTTCTCTAAAAAGGAAAAAAGAGATCCGCTGGGACAAAGAGTAGATGAGGTAGGATGGGAATTGCAATATAGAATAGGTAGAGAGGTAGTACAGGAACACCTGGAAACATAAAATGAATTTAAGTCTAATGGGCCAGATGAATTACACCCAAGGATATTAAAAGAACTAGCGGAAGTAATTTCAGAACCATTGGCAATAACATTTGAGAGGTCCTGGAGAACAGGGGAAGTCCCCATCGACTGGAGGAGGGCTAATGTTGTCCCCATCTTCAAAAAGGAGAAAAAAGAGGACCCAAATAATTACCACCCAGTCAGCTTGACTTCAATTCCTGGAAAGATCCTAGAGCAGATTAATAAGCAGACAGTCTGTAATTATTTAACTAGCAATGCTGTCAACACGGATTTCTTAAAAACAAGTCTTGCCAGACCAATTTGATCTCTTTCTTTGATAGAATTACAGGCCTGGTGGATGAGAGGAATGCTGTGGATATTGGTTAAATAGATTTCAGTAAGGCCTTTGATATGGTTCCCCATGGTATACTTGCAAAGAAGTTAGTAGAATGTGGGATAGATAGTTCCACTGTTAGATGGATTTGTAATTGGTTGACTGATCACACCAAAGGGTGATCATTAATGGCTTCTCTTCAGCTTGGAGAGATGTGATCAGGGGGGTGCCCCAGGTTTCTGTTCTGGGTCCGGTGCTATTCAAAATCTTTATTAATGACTTGGAGGGAGGAATAAAGAGTAGGCTGATCATATTTGCAGATGATACCAAATTGGGCGGGGTTGCTAATTCCCTAGAGGATAGGAGGAAAATCTAAAAGGAACTTTACAGATTAGAGTCCTGGGCCAAAGCTAAGGGAGGGAAGTATAGGGTGGTGCATCTAAGTAAAAAGAATTAATTGCAGAGATATAGGATGGGAGACACCTGGCTGGAAAATAGTACATGTGAAAGGGAACTGGGAGTCTTGCTGGACCACAAATTGAACATGAGTCAGCAGTGTGATGCGGCGGCCAATAAAGCCAACGCGATTCTTGGTTGCATCAACAGAACCATAGTGTCTAGACCAAGGAATGTGTTAGTATTACTCTGTTCTGTTCTGGACAGACCCCACCTGGAGTACTGTGTCCAGTTCTGTGCACCTCAATTTTAAAAGGATGTTGACAATCTTGAACGGGTCCAGAGGAGGGCAACCAGGACAGTTAGAGGCCTGGAAGAAATGTCTTATGAGGAGCAGCTTAGGGAGCTGGGAATGTTTAGCCTTACAAAAAGAAGGCTGAGAGGGGATGTGATAGCTATGTTTAAATATCTGAAAGGATGTCACATTGAAGAAGGGACTGGTTTGTTTTCCATGGCTTCAGATATTAGGACATGGGGCAATGGTCTCAAACTATAGAAAAAGAGATTCATTTAAACATTAGGAAGAAGTTCATGACAGTTAGAGCTGTTCATCAGTGGTATATGCTGTCACGAAGGGTGGTGGAGTCTCCTTCTTTGGAGGTTTTTAATCAGAGGCTGTATGGCCCTATGTCAGGAGCACTGTGATGGGGGTTCCAGCATGGCAGTGGGTTGGACTAGATGGCACCTGAGGTCTCTTCCAACTCTATGATTCTATTCTATTCTATTCTATTCTGTTATCTCACTTTCCCCATCATCTGCAGCAATCTAGTGCTATATTCTCAAAGCCCACACTGCAAAGGGTAGGTGTGTGCATTCATTTCAGAATGCCCATATTTCATCAGCTGGGTTGAATCACAGCAGAGCATCCAAGATCTAAAAAATGAAAAGGAATCAGCAAACAGTAGGTTTTCAATTGATAGATACTTCTGTTATTTTAATGAAGTGATTTAATATGAACTGGCAGTCCTCAGTATCACCCTTGGCTTTATGTCAGCAACGTGTTTGGCTCAGTCAATCACTGGCACATCAGAAAGAGGGAGCTGCCATTTACCAGCAGGGGGCACTACAGTGATTTCTCTCTTTTTTAGGTAAAAACTAGGGATGGGCACGAAACAGACAAACGGTGTTTCATTTCGTTCTGTTTTGGGGGGAACTTCATTTCATTTAGTCTCATATGAATTTGTACAACAAAAATTCATATAAAACAAAACAAAAATGAAATGTTTCATTACCTTGCAGCAGCTCCAAAGGCTCCATTAGTGGCTCCAAAGGCTCAGGACCTAGACCTGCCTTCCCAGCTGGCTGGCGGGGCTCCAGCAGCAGACCTAGGCCGGCCTGCTGGCCGCTCACCTTCTCCTGCTGCGGTGGCAACTCCAGTGGCAGCCATGCTGACTCCGGTGGCAGCGGTGGCAGAACACCCACAGGTAAGTGACCATTTTACAGACAGAACAAAATGGTTTGTTTTAATGAAAAAACAACTGTTTCATTTTGTCTGTAATGAAATGCTGCTTCATCGTTTAATTTTTGTTTCATTTTGTTACATTACATAACAAAACAATGAAACAGCATTTCATTTTTGTTTTGTTTCGTGCCCATCCCTAGTAAAAACACAAAGGAAACTCTGGGGGTTGAGGAAGTGGTGGGAGGCATGTTTTGCACACCAGCAACGCAGAAACGTTTCTGGACACAACTCTGTGGCCACTTCTCTTATGCAGAAATTATCTATGGGCCTGATTTATTAATGCAGTGATCCCAAGTCCCGTGAGATACTGGTTCCCTTCTATTGCGCACTGGTTAGGCCTCATCTAGAGCACTCCACCCAGTTCTGGCCAATGTGCTTCAAGAAGGGTGCCAAAAAACTGGAGCAAGTTCAGAGGAGGGCAACGAGGCTGGATCGGTACTGGAAACCAAGCCCTCGGGGGAAAGGCTGAGAGACCTGGGACCATTTAGCCTGGAGAAAAGGAGACCAAAGGGAGCTTGGGCAGCACTTTTCAAACACTTGAAAGGCTGTCCGACAGAGATGGGGCAGGATCTGGTTCTTAATTACCCCAGAGCGCAGGCCACATCGTAATGAGCTCAAGTTATAGGAAGCCAGATTTTGGTTGAATATCAGGATAAAACGTCCTGACTGTTAGAGCAGTACGGCAATGGAACCAATGACCTCTGAGGGAGGGTGTAAGTCTTCAAAAGTAAATTGGAGAATTAAATATCTGTCATATCTGCTTTAATTTGCATTCCTACATTGAGCGGGGGGGGTGGACTTGATGGGCCTTGTAAGCGCCTTCCCACTCCATTATTCTATGAGTCAATGACTGACATCTTTACCACTGAAGGTGTACAATTGTAGGCTAGGTTGATGACACAAAATTATCTTTATACAGATTAAGAATTTTCCCTCTCCTTCCCCAGAACTGGAATGAGAGAAATGGCCATGACTGGGACTTATGGGCAGTCAAGATGATCAGGGGACTGGAAAACCAAGCCCTAAAAGGAGAGCCTGAAAGAACCGGGCAGCATCTTGATTCCTGAGAAAAGGAGACAGAGAGGGAGGCAGGACTTAAGACTTGAAAGACAGTCCTAAAAAGGAAGAGCAAGGTCTGTTCTACATCATCCCAGGGGAACGAGGGGGCCCACTTTCTCTGGCTCTAGGTTCCGATGGGTCCTCCTGACAGGGGAGTGATGGGCTTGAGGGCAAAGTGGGGGTCCATGACTCCCCAGTCTCTTTGCCTCTCCAGCCACCCAACGATGGAGCACATTTACCATGGTACCCCTACTTAAGAGCAGCTCAACTTAAGATCAATTCGACTTAAGAGCAGAAAACTGTTGGCATTTTAACTGCCACCTTACAAATTTTAGATATGCTCGACTTAGAAATATATATTTTTATTTTTTAACTTTTTAAAAAAAATTTAGATAGGCACCCCAACTTAAGAGTAGTTCGACTTAAGAGCATGCATTTGGAACAAATTGAATTCGTAAGTCGAGGCACCACTGTACTTGCTTTCCTCCCCGCATGTTGTCCCAGGGAGCCGAAACAACAAGGAGCAGAAAACATGCCAGAATGCCTCAAAGCCCCTCTGGGCCTCCTGCCTTTCCCCACCAGGGTAGGATCCAGAAGACAACGGTTTGCAGTAAAAACAAACTCCATACTAAAACGTCGCCAAGTTTACTGCCGAGATGGGAATGTACAATATTGTCTGAAGAAACCTCTTTCTCTATAACTTTGAGGCATTTGGCTGGTGGTGACTGCCAGAGAAAGAGGAGCATCTGCTTTCACTTTCAGCCGTTTACATTCGAAGTCTGGCGAAGAAGGGAGGGGCACCGACTCCCAAACAGCCTTTAGGGAAGACACTGAGTTTGTCTCCCTCGCCCTAAAAAAAGAGGGAGGGGGGTTGGAGAGGGCACGGTCAGCTCAAATGAGAGAAAACTTGAAAGAACTCAGTCCTGAGAGCCGGGCGAATAACGGCAAACCTTGGACTGAAATATTAAAGAAGGTTCTCTAAAACGAGAGCAATTATTCAATGGGAAGAACTTTAATGACGGAAGACCAGCCAGCTCTAACAGTCCTCCCCATCTGCTTAATTTACTACAAGGAAAGCCAACAACTTCTTCCCATTTCTTGCCATTTGGTAAAGCAAAAGACATTTTTTCAGTTCAGGAAAAAAGTTATCTTGAGCCATTATCCCTTCAGTTACACTCAAGATGCCAAAACGTGTTGAAAAAACGGTCCCTTGGCAATCAAGCAATTTCTTTGCAATCCATGTAACTCTGGTTTCCTAATTTTGTCTGTCTCTCTATCTTGTTGCCTGCCTGTCAATCAAACCTCAGAAAGAAGCCAAGACAAATATATCAGCTGCATCCATTTTGATTCACAGGAAGGAAGGAAATGCTCATTAAGGGGCTGGACGTCTTTGACTCAGAACTCCAGCTATTCTGGATTTCTCGTTTTTAAGGAAAAACGGCGTGGGAGAATGAGGAGGTGAGGAGAGCAGAGAGATGGCATGAAATGTTTGGAAAATGAAGGCTCAGTTACATTGGCAATAAGAACGACAGCTGAATCTATTTTAACATTACTTAAATCAATTTGCCCATGTGGGCACATGACACATGGGTAGAAAAGGTTCATTTGGCCTTCAGAGCAAGCCTTTTTGAAGAGATATCAGCTGAAGAGGCCAGAAGGGCTTTTTAAAAATACCTTGGATCCTAAATCAATTCAATGCAACACAGTTTTGTGGATGCGAACACTCCTGTCATTTTAATTTGTGCTTATTTGGATTTTGTGTAGCAGGGGCACGGCTGTCTTTCCTTTCTACAAATGATTTAAAATCTTTCTTTAAATGTTTAGTGAGGCAACACTTAGCACAGTGTGACCACATAATAACATAATATTTTTTTTCTGTTGCTGTGAGATTATCGCTGCATCACTTCATCAGTACATTCACCATTAAAACTAACTACCTTCTCCCCTTTGTTCAGCCAATGAAACACTATTTTTCCACCATCAGTCAGCTTTTGTCACCTCTCAGGTGCTTCCCTCACAGTTTCTAGTGACCATCATGGCACCAGGTGGTGCTCCATTGACACTCAGACCTTTACAAAGTCGAATTAAAGCTGTTGTCAATTTAGTGAGAAGAAACCAAAAATTTAACCAAGAATGTGCTCTGCAAACAGAAAAGAAAAAGAGAAATTCCACTGTAGCTTCCCAAAGTAGTTTTAATTACCAGAAATACATCAAAGTCATTACTCAAAGTGCCTACTAAGTTATATACCAAGTGACTATACAGTGATTTTTTAAAAATGCCTGGAATTTATGTAAATTGGCAGTGTGGCTAACCCGAAATCCCAAATGCATTCAGAGCCAGCCCCATGTCCATTGGGATGCCTTGGGCAAACAATTCCTCTGGTGGCCTCCTCCTCCTCCTCCTCTCTCGATCAGTCTGTGCGGTCAGCAGCACCCTCAGCAGTGCTGGGCAGCTATTTCCACCTATCCACGACATTCCCAAAACTTCCTCCAGGGCAACACACCAGGAAATTATCTTCAAGATAGTGTTACTCTGGGGGTTTCTATAAGGGGCATCCCTGAGCCTTATCACGGAAGCTGCAGCTGGTGCTGAACACAGCTTCCCTGCAGCTACTGAGTCTCACCAGTGCATATCAACAGGGAACACCTCTCTTGGAGGTTCTGCACCAGTTGCCTGGCTGCTCTTTGGCCGGCCTCAAAGTTTTGCTACTCGTGTAGAAAACCCTAAAGAAGTTAAAACGTAAAGCATCTCCCCCCCCCCCCAATGGACCACCAGGGACTCTTAAATGAATTCATTGATTTCCACTGTTTTTGTTTGTTGCAGTTCAGATACGGAGCAGCTGATAAACTGATCGAGTGCTTAATTAATTACAAAGACAAGAGAAACTGAACTCTCATCGGACCTTTAAGATTAACTCATTTAATTTTTCATAAGCTTTGGTGTGTCCCTGTACATGCAACAGACTAAGGCTGTGACTTGCCAAATATTTTGGGATTTGCTCCACCATTATCATTGGGGGAGGGGTTCAAACTGCCAACCATCACATGATGCAAAGGCCAACGTGCCTTTTGTGTTGAGTCATTGAGAACAGGGGAGGGGCTGCAGCTGGCTATGCATGGAAGCGGATTAAAATGACACCACACCACCCACAAGTCTCAAATGTGCTGCTTCTCCAGCACCTCTTGCCCTGAGATTTGCATCCCCACCTGGACCGTGGAAGAAGCCCAGAGACTTCAGGCTTCAAATGCTGAAAGCAAATCCCAAGAGGAAGACCAGTGGGGGGATCTTGATGTCCCATGCCGGGTCTTCAAGGAAAGAGGCAGAACAATCATCTGCTTGTGCTCTGGGTTTTCCATCTCCTGCAAGAGGCCAGATTCTGCGACTCATAACCAGCTGATCTAGGAAAACCGAAAAACACTGTGCTCTAAGACCTGGCTGCCAATACGGGGTTTGGTGCTCTAGACGCCATGGGTGAAATCAGAGATGCTGCATCTTTCTCTGCAGAGAAAGCACAAAGACAACTCCCACCTAATCAGGGAACAAAGCTGAAAAACAAGCTCACCCTTCAGGCCTCTGCAGGTGATACATAGAGCTGAAATGCTCCCGAAGTCTAGAATGTGGACCTCAAGCACTGAGTGCCATAGATGGGCCCGAGCTCTTTTTTCCCAGGGGTTAAAGGCAGGTTCTGCAAAGCAGGCATTCCTCATTTACTCCATACTGGAAAAAATTATAAAGGGAAGAAAAATGGGAATTATGTCCTGTGGAAAGATGGAGCCCGGGGGAGGTTCTGTTTGTTGTTACGCATACCCTTAGTGCTTCTGTGGGCTTAGAAGTACTGTACAGAAAGACACTTAAGAGTAGAATATTTTTGACCCCGATTGTGATTAGGATGATGATATCACTCCGCCAATGTTGCCAGGTTATCTAGGAAGGAGCCAGGTGACAGTTGTTCATACGTGCTCTAAGAAGGCATCCAAATGACTTGGTCTCCCATCAGCCTCACTTGACTGATGGTCCAGCAGTAAGAAGCTCACCAAGCAGTCCTGGGTTTTTTAGTCTGGTGGGAAAGGAACAGCATCAAGTCAAAAGCAGCCACTTATATAACCAAAAGGGGATGTCCAACAGGGCAAAGAAAGAGGAAGAGCTTCAAACGCACCCTAAGGAGGTGGAGAGGAGGAGAGAAAGGAAAGTTCAGATGCCCGGCAGCAAAATTTTCTAGAATGTTGAGCTTGGGAAAAGGTGCTGCAGTCATTTGGGCTGTGGTTTAAGCAGCAAAATGTCCCAGTATGGGGCAGCGTTTGTGTCAAGGAAACAAATAGTCACACTAATGACATTCTCTGAAAGTCTCCTGTTCGGATGCGTTTCTGCAGGTTTCTGTGGAACAAAGACGCCATCCTGTGGCAATCTCGCAGCCAGAGAAGTCAGCTGCAGTTTATAGTTTTGGGTGCACCAAACTTGACAGGCTCCAAAGTGCCACAAAACTGATTTTTCTTGATGTGCGGGAGGTGAGATGTTTCACTCCCTGGCAATAGCCCTCATCGCATTTTACGTCAGGCACAAGCGACCAACTGTGATCTAATTATGCCCGTGGAAAGCAAATGGTATAACTTCCAGTGGCTTCTTCCTGGCAATTTGGTGCACCCAAAACTCCCAGCAGGGACTAGATAATAGCCAGTGGAAAGCCACAGTGGGCCCCACTGTGTGCTTTCTGCAGGCACAGCTATTTATTTATTTATTTATTTATTTATTTATTTATTTATTTATTTATTT
>JAHTLZ010000065.1:2631209-2702614 GCA_023846285.1 Phrynocephalus versicolor
CCCCGGTCTGTGTGAGTCCTCTGTTTGAGAGGTTCTTCACCCATTTGTCCTTTACATCTCCTGTCGTGGTCTCATCATCCTTCTTAGTCCTGCCAATTTCTTTTACTGACTGTTTCCGGGAGAGGAGAAGATCAAACTTCGTTTGCCTCTCTTTGCCTTGGCAGTGCTGGGACAGTTGTGCTTTGTGGATGAAATCTATGACTGTATCCAGTGCTGGTTTGGATATAGGGTGTGATAAGCTGAAATTTGTTTTAAAATGACTCTCTGCATCATCTTGTTCTTAGTGCCAATGCCACACTCAGAAGTAGTGAAATAGTAAAAGGTTTATTAAAAGATAGACTTGCAGCAGTACACAACGTATTTGAAAACACAGAGCACAGATAAAGGTTAGTAGAATCAGTGGTAGAAATCCCAAGCCCTTCCCCAGCTCAAGGGACCAAGGGTCCCTTAGGGGTTCAAGACAGCATAAGCCTGCTGTCCTGAACTGCCTTCAATGTCTTCACTAGCATCTTATATACCAGGCCTGTCCAACAGGTAGACCGGGGCCTACCAGTAGCCTGTGAAGGGTTAAAAAGTAGCCCATAATAAAAAAATGTGAAGAGATAAGTTCACCACCTCTACCTCCCCCAACCCAAGGACCACCACTGCCCCAGCAAAGCTCTTGGTCTGCCAGCCCACTGTCTCAGCTGAGCGGGGCAGTTCAAGGGCCATGGCACAGTCCCCTGCTCTCCCTACCAGCCAGATGATCGGCACACCACTGTTGGTGCAGAGTGGAGGAAGGGGAATGGAGGGGACAGTGAGGGGCAGGGTCATGGGCATGCCCACCTCCTTTGCGTGGTGATGTCCCCCTCTTCTCCCCCCCCCCGGAGAATTCCTTCCTCCCACCCTTCCATCTTCCTCCTCCTCCTCCCACCCCCACAGCTGCCTCACAGAGACTGTGACCTGCTGCTCCTCCTGCTCCCCTTCTGAGCCATTCCCTCCTCCTTGTGCCACCATGGCGATGTGATTGTTCCACTGCTGGCTTGGCCCATCCAAGCTGCACAGAGAACATGGCAGAAGTGAGTGAGAGCTATGGGCGGCAGCAACAGTGGCAGTGAGGGGGCTGGAAGGGAGAAGGGGGGAAACAGGAGGAGAAGTAGAGTCAAGTCAAGCCCCGGGCGGGTTGGGAGGGAAAGTGCACATTTTTGAACAAAAGTCTTCCAGCAGCCTGGGCAAGCGAAAGGGGTGATCTGTGCAAGCATGCACACACCACCCTTGCACCCATCCACACTGGCTCGAGCGGGTGTAAGGGAAGTGTGTGCATGGTCAGCCTTACCATAGGAATGCATTGAAATATGTTCCCTCCAGAAAGGATTAATTGATTTTCAGTGCGTTCTTATGGGAAACTGCTGCTCTACTTACAATTTTTTTTACTATGAGCATATGCTTGGAACAGATAAAATTCATAAGTAGAGGTTTTACTGTAGTAGCTCTCAGACACTTTTGTCTGGAAGAAGTAGACTGTGGCCTGTTCAAAGTTGGACAGCCCTGTTATATACCCTTCTCTGTGACATCAAACATACGTATCCTACATGTGCCATCCCTCGCAAACTTAGGTATCTTGGGGAAAAGTGGGAAAAGTGGGGAATAGCTATAATATATTCTAGCCATATATGGAGCCTTCTCTTAGCAAAGAGGAAGATGTCTACTGTACTTTGTTACTAAATGTCCTCTTCCTGTGTTTTAAATTAGGTTTCAGAAATTAGGTTTCAGACATTTTTAAAGTGTAGATTTTGCTATGCCCCCACTGTACATAAAGTCCTTCCAATGCAGGAACTGCCTCCATCCATGGTGGAAAGGTCCATATCAGATCCTGCTGGCAACCCATACGGCTGTCCCTGTGCTGGTCATCTTTCCTGGGTCCACGCCTACCATTGCAAAAAAGATCGCTGACATTTTTATTGCCTAGCCCTAATTGTTTTATGGCCGTAAAGGCATAAATCTGTCTTGCTGGAGTTACCAGTAGCAGGCTCGTTTGTTTAGCAGCCATGGCACACGACGCTGTGATTTTTGGTTAGACACATGGCCTCGTTTTTCAGTGCAAAGCTCTGCGTTTTCTTTTTAAAATTATCAGGAGCTGGTTTATGAATAACAATCTGTTTATTATTTTTTAAGTAGTGAGGCATAGTTTATGGCTGAAGGATTGGCGTGAGAAGACTCCAGTCTCCTGGATTCTGCTACGCTACACAAAATTGTTTATGTCTTGGGGGCAGATGGACAACTATATACAGAGGGTTCAAGAACTTTGTCTCAATCTCTGGAAACTGACCTGATGGATGACTCGTCGGGAGCTGTGTCACCCGAGGAACAGCTGACCCCAGCTGAGGAGGACGAAGAGGAAAACGCTGGCTCTGGTGCAGGCTCTGGCGGGAGCGAGGGAGAAGACGGAGATGATGGAGGCCACTTTGTCTCTTCGGAGGCTCCTGACCCTTCTCGCCCCAGTCGACCCAGAAGGAGACCTACAGAAACAGCGGTTACCCAGGTGTTACAGAAGTTGGTTGATCTTCAGGCAACCCTGATAGCTCACCAGGAAGATGAGAAAAAGCAAAAGGAACAATGAAGAAGATTCGAGGATGAACATAGGAGAGAGGAACAGCAAGTGAGAGACCATGAAGCGGAACGCCAGAGACTGGCGGATGAAACCAAACGGAGGGAAGATTTATTGGTCGTGAGGAAATAGGACGGTAAGGCCTTACCAGTATATCAACCCCCTGGAGATATTCTCACCTTTTTGACCAACTTCCAATATGCCTGTGTGGATTTACAAGCACCAAAGGTGATCTGGACTAAATTGCTTCGCACCCAAGTTTCAGGACCTCTTGCTGATCTGCTTTCGGAGATGGCAGGTAATGATTGGGACAGTTTCATGGCTAAAGTCAGGCAACATTTTGGCTTTACTACAGAGGGACTGAAGGTCAAATTTAGAAATCTTAAGTGGCAACATAAGGGGAGTGTTGCGGAATTTGAAGCCAAAGCCAGGAGAGAAATTCAGAAATGGCTAGAATCAGCAAATGTCAGGTCTCGTGAGGACATGATGGAAGTGTTTCTTAGTGAACACATCAAAGAATCATTGCCTCATGACATTAATGTTTCTCTGGTTGAAAAGAAAATTGGGAGTGCACAGGACTTAGCTACTGAAGCCGATAATTTGCTTCCCTATAGACTGGCCAATAAGTCTCAGGGGACCTCTCATAAAGGCTTTGCCAAGCAACCACCATATCCACAAAAGACTGAGAGCGTCCTGGAATGGGAGGTGTAGTTTCTGGCCAGCTGAGGGCTACCAGCACCTCCCAAATGGAACTGGTCTGTTTTGGATGTGGGGCCTGGGGCCACATAAGGCCCAATTGCCCAGAAGGGAAAGGGGGCAAGCTAAGGCACCTCAAACTCCTCAAAAGACCCCCCCCCCCAAAAAAAAGGCCGGGGAAGACCCTGCCTCCTACCAAGCCTCAAGCTAAAATGAAAACCATTAGCCAAGTGGTGGATGAAGATGAGGAGGAATTGGACTTTAGTAATTCATCACCTGAAGATGACGGGACTGTTGGTGCAAGTCTTACATCTGCAATGCGGGGAGTTAATGTGAGCAATTCTGCTGTTGTTGGGAGGGGAAGAGCAATACCTCTTGCTGCTGTGGGCACAAATCAGCCTGGTCCACATGAGGGAAAAGCGGGCTTAATGTTCGGTGCTTCTGCTAGCAAAAGCAAAAAGACTAAAAAGGGATATGAAGTGGTGGACACTGAAACAATAATTTCTAAGGAGCAAACGATTTGGGGAGAAAGCAAATATTCTCAGACTGTTACTGTTACTTGCAATGGCTTTGATTATGAAATACCAGCCTATTTGGATACGGGGGCCAATTTGTCATCAGTTTCTGCTGCTTTTGTCACTCCTGAACAAATGCTGGGGGGAAAGCGGTTCCCTATACATCCCTACAGCTCTAACTCTACTCGTACACATCTTGCCCCTATAGCAAAAATCTATGTGAAATACAAGAACTTTGAGGGGGAAATTACTGCTTTGGTGCACAGTCCTAAACAGAAAATTCAGTTTCTGATTGGTATTGATCTACAATATGCAGATTATGTGGCTACTTTGGAAAAGTCCCAACCTCATAATGTTCAGAAGGTGATGGCAGTGCAAACAAGCTAGGCAACAACATTCTGTTTCTGAAGTTATTCCAACCCAAGGGATGAGTGCAAAGCCACAACCTTTGCTGCAACCCACTGGGAACACTCCAAATTTAACTGGAGCTACTGTTATCATCAAAGAGCCTTTGCAACAGATTCCAGTTGCACCATATAGGTCTGTGACAATTTCTCCTGATTGTTTTGCTGATGCAAATCGTGATCATGATAATGGTGATGCACGATGGGCCAATACAATGCAGTGATCTAATGTATGTCTGTTTTTACAAAACCCGATCTGTTCCGGGCCCAATATCTTTTGGTTGTCCATCCAGGCTGTCAGTTTGTTTGCTAAGTGTTGAGCATAAAATTTCCCCATGATTGACAGCAGGCTAACAGGGCGATAATTTCCTGGAGCTTGAGGGTCTCCTTTTTTAAAGATGGGTACTATGATAGCTTTAGTCCATGATGAAGGTACCCGTCCAGTCTGATCTATTAATGTGAAGAGAGTGGCCAAAGGTGTGGCCCACCAGTCCAGATGCTTTTTTAAGAGTTCCGGAGGAATTCCATCAGGTCCAGCAGCTTTTCCCAGTTTTAAGTTCATAATTAGAGATTTGATTTCTGAAATATTTCCTGGGTCCCATTTAGGTAAGTTTAAAGAGGTTGGGTGTGAAGGAGTTAAATCAGAAGTTTGATGATCGAAGAATATGTTTGTAAAGTGATCCTTCCAGACATGTGCAGGGACCTAACATCCAGGGAACCTGTCCTGCTTTTTAAGGCACCCCTGACCAACAGCCAGAGCTGTTTACTGTTGTTAGTATCAATTCAAGTATCAATTCAATTAACAGTACAGTATGCATAGGTGGTGGCTCAGCGGGCTAGAGTACTGTAAATGGTAGGCTACAAAGTCAGCAACTCAGTGATTTGAATCCCAGGTGCCACGCAGCGGAGTGAGCTCATGCTGATAACCCCAGCTGCTGCCAACCTAGCAGTTTGAAAACACGTAAATGCAAGTAGATAAATAGATACCGCCATAAAAAGTGGGAAGGTAAAACAGTGTTTCCTTGCAGTCATGCCAGCCACATGGCCACGGACTTGCAAAACACTGGCTCTATGGCTTGAATACAGAGATGAGCACCGCCTCTTGAGTTGGATACGACTATCACGCCTGTGACGGGGGAACCTTTACCTTTTTATGCATACAGATGAATGGGTGATGTTCCTGCATCCAACGAAGCTGACTGTGGTCCGAGAAAGCTACATCATGGCACAACTTTTGTTAACAAGGTGCCACAAGGTTCTCTGTTCCTTCTTCTTTATATTGTCCAAATGGAGACCTGAACAGAAAAGGCCTTAAGTATCAACATGTTTCTTGGAAATTAATTAAAGGTCCACAAGAATGGGTGCTTGTGAAGGTTCAAGTAGGGTCATTACCAGTTCCGACTTGAAATGATGATTTTCCAGTCCGCTTTGTGTAACTTGAAATAAGCGTTTATGAACAAACTTGTCATTCTCTTGATTATTTATAACTTGTACATCTTATGTACAGGTGATATTGCTTCGTTACTATTTTCTCAGTACACAGAACTTTTAAAATCAAACACATGCGCCAATTCTTCTTTAATGTTTTCTTTGGCATATTCTAATGCAGGACTGAAGAACCGCTTCCAAAGCACTGAGTCCCACAACATGGGTGTTTGGCCCACTGAGCCATAGGATTCTCTTTTCAGGACACCTTCCATCTCTCCTGTAACTGCTCAGAGTTTGGTGGCGCAGTGGTTAAATGCCTGTCCTGCAGGTAAAACTGTGCTCACGACCTGGGTTCAATCCCCGGTAGCAGGCTCAAGGTTGACTCAGCCTTCCATCCTTCCAAGGTTGGTAAAATGAGTACCCAGCTTGCTGGGGGGGGGGCAATGTGTAGCCTGCACTCTGTAATTAAAATTGTAAACCGCCCAGAGACTACTTGTAGTAGTATGGGGCGGTATATAAGCAGAACACTTTTTTACTTGAAATGACCAAGTAAATGGTTCCAGTGCTCTTGACTCCACTCTCTCCTCCTGCTCCCTGCCCATTCTTCCCTCAGTCCATGTGCCAATGTCTTTTAACTGACCCTTCTCCTCCTCCAACTGTTGCTCACTTCCCTCATGCCACTCATCTTCCTCCACACTGTCTGTAACTCAATATGCCTCTGCTACATATGCTGACTCCTCTACTTTCCCCCCGCTAATTCATCACTTCTCTTTAACTCTTTCTTTTTTTCTATTTCTTTCCTTTCAGATGGCACACTCTTTAGAGCCTTTTCTTCCTGCTGCTTCTCCTCACAGTGCTGCATGCCCTTTTGCTGGCTAAACAACTTATATTAAAGACATTGGCTTGTTCCTTATTTTGCTTTCATTTGCAAGCTGCTATTGTTTTTATTTTGTTATTTTTACATTTCTCTTCATATGAGAAGTACAGTGATGGAATTTAAATAAGGAACACTATTTAAATTACTCTGCACAATAATTCTACTGTAACTACTTCAGTGTTATTCTAAACAACAACAAATCTCAAGTCTTTGGGTAGTACATTATGCCCTAGAGAAGTAGCAAAGACGACTAGGTAAACTTTCTAACAGTTTGCTTTAGCAAACAAAGCAGAAAACACTTTCATGTAAATTAAATCTGTCTGCCAAGCTAATATTTGAAACATCCTGAAAGAGAAAGAGACAATGTTGATCCTGAAGAGGAAAACAAAATCTAGAACCCACAGGAAGGCAGTGTCTTTATTACAGTAGGATCAACTATAATCATTTATGTCTTTGTGTCTATAGAGAAGGGAAATCTCTGTTTTCCTTCTTTGGGGTTTTGACAGACATTATATATAACTCTCTGACTCACTAAGTCCCCTCTTGGGATAGAGGATGTGAATACATTGATAAATAATGTGGGAGATGCCCTAGGAATAGGATGATCTGATTCACATAATTTCCCGTTGAGTAGAGGATGTACAAGACCATATGAAACAGCAGGAGTGTTCTTCTACTGCCAGAGGAGTGGAATTGTATGCATTCACATCAGTTCAGATGATCTGAACTCTTGAGCAAGTGGATGAGTTTGTAGCTGTTGTTTTGCAAACTCTTCCAGCCAGATACAGTTGAAATGAGAGAGCGAAGGCAGTTGGAAACATTTGACCCTAACCGTAACCCTCTCGTTCCCATACCTGGTGCCCAGGTCTCTTCCCATTACATTCTCTTTCCAATTCCCCCCACTTCTTTTAAAGACTTGCTACCAGAGGAAGAAAGGCACAGCCTCAGCAGAGAGGAACTTTTAAAGACAGTTCTGCTTTAACCGTGCCTCCATCAAATCTGGATGGCCAGAACAGAACAGAGCTACCTTAACAACCAGGGGGGAAAGGTTGAAGGGAAAACGTCCACATTTTTATTTATTTATTTGACTTTTATACTGCCCATCTAGTTTTAGGGCTACTCTGGGCACTTTACAACATAGAATAGCATAACAAAATAACAAAGTAACACATTTAAAAAGTGTCACGGTTCCGAATTTTTTTCCTCGTGCAGGATCCACCAGGCAGGCAGAGCTTAAAAGCCTCAATACGTGAATGAGGTAATGATGTTGAGAGGAGGGCTTCAGATTTGTCAGGAACTGGAGAACATTTTGGGACAAGCCAAACCTGTTCAGGAGAGATGGGTTGCACTTAACCACAATGGGACCAGATTGATGGCACTCAACATCAAAAAGGCTGCAGAGCTGTGAAGATTCTCAGTCATCCAGGTGAGTTTATCTGGAAGCTGAGTCATGGCAACTGGACTTCTTGAGAATGAAACATTTCACTACTTATCCAAGCAACTTTGACAGTCTTAGGAAAGAGTAGTGAGTCCTCCAATTTATAGTTAACCTTGATTTCACACCACCCTGGTTGGAACAGGCTCATAAGTTGGACAATGGCTTGGGGTGCGTGAGAATCCCACGTATTCAACCCTTCCCAACACCCATTAAGCATGGTTGTTAGCTATGGCCTTGCTTGTGGAGGTGTAAAGTGCTTCTGATTTTTCAGGAAAGAATAGAGAGTAGGTTGAACAAATTTATTGGGTGCGGTTGCTAATTCCCTAGAGAATAGGATGAAAATCCAACAGGACCTTGACAAATTAGAGTCCTCGGCCCAAGCTAACAGATTGGGTTCAACAGAGGGAAATGTGGGGTGCTGCATCTAGGTAAAAAGAATGAATTGCATATATAGAATGGGAGGCACCTGGCTGGAAAATAGTACTTGTGAAAGGGATCTAGGAGTCTAGGTGGACCACAAATTGAACATGAGTCAGCAGTGTGATGCGGCGGCCAAGAAAGCCAATGCGATTCTTGGTTGCATCAACAGAACCATAGTGTCTAGATCAAGGGAAGTGATAGTACCACTCTGTTCTACTCTGGTCAGACCCCATCTGGAGTACTGTGTCCAGTTCTGTGCACCTCAATTTAAAAAGGATGTTGACAATCTTGAATGAGTCCAGAGGAGACCCATATCAGAACACAGATATCTAGTCTCATGCGCTCCCAGACACATTTGGTGGGGCCACTGTGAAATACAGGAAGCTGGACTAGGTGGGCCTTTGGCCTGATCCAGCATGGCTCTTCTCATGTTCTTATGTTCTTATGAGGGTGACCAAGATGATTGACGGTGTGGAAGAAATGTCTTACGAGGAACAGCTTAGAGAGCTGGGAATGTTTAGTAGAGATGGGCACGACCAGGAAAAATTTTTTTTCGAGTTGTCGTTTTTCAGGACGGGTCCGTTTCGGCTCGTTTCCGTTTTTTGCGAATTTTTTCATAAATTTGTCGTTTCGTTTTTCGCTTTTTCGTCTGTCATTAGTACTGGTTTGGGGGGGGTAGTGGGCTCCTGGAGGCACCTCTGTGGGGTGGGTGCCTCCTCTGGCCCGCTATGAAGGGAAAGCGGGCTCCTGGAGGCACTGGGGTGGGTGGGTGCCTCCTCTCCTCACCAGCTAGGAAGGAAGGGAAAGCAGGCTCCTGGAGGCACCTTGTGGGTGCCTCCTCTCCTCGCCTGCTACAAAAGGGCATGCATAGCCGTATGGATATGCATACCAAGTTGCAGACTTGCTTAGTGGACTGGCAGAGGCACCCCTCTTTGGGGTGCCTCCACTGCAACAGTCAGTCAGAGAGAATGCGGGCTCTCACTGTGTCTCACTAAGAAGGGAAGCATACTTGCGTGTAGTGCAATGCAAGTACACACGCACAGATCTGGCTTAGGGTTAGGGTTAGAGCAAGGGCTAGGGTTAGGCTAGTTACGGGTGAGGTTAGGGTGAGTAGTGGGGTGCACCTCTGGGTGCCTCTCTGACCCACTAAGAAGGACAGTGTACTGAGGCGTATGGGTAAGGGTTAGGGTTAGGGTTAGGGCTAGGGCAGGGTTAGTGGGCTTTTTGGCACATCCCAGAAGTCTCGGTCAAAACCTGGTCAAGTGGCCATGCGATTGGTGGAATGGCTCCAAAAATTTGCATGGTCCACTCCCATGGCCAGCCCATCATTGCGCAGGTGTAAAAAATATAAATAAAATAAAATAAAATCAATGGAGAGGAGGACATTTTGTTGCAAGAAAAACCCACTGCTGCTACTGTAAGAATTCTGGCAGTTTTAAAATAGTAGCAGGCAGCAGCAATTTTCGCATGTTTCTGGGTGCTTTGGTGTGTTTTTGGACCACGGTTTCAAAATAAATTGTGGTCGCCCCATTTTGGATTCCGATTGGCGAGTTGGCGAGACGACGAGGATGCCCCCCACCAGAGCAGCCCAGGACAGGAGGGGGGGAGGCCGGGGACCCCCCCCCCCAGAAACCATCCCTCTAGGTGCACTCTCAGAGGCAGGCATATTTTCACCTGCTTTTTTGGCCGGGAATCGGGTTTTTTTTTACTTTTAAAAACTTTTTTTCTGTGCCGCTTGAATGGCGGCGAGGCGGCGACTTTGGTGGGACGACGAGGATGCCATTGCCCGCCACCAGAGCAGCAAAGGAAGGACAGGAGGAGAGGGGGGAGGCCGGGGACCCCCCCCCCCAGAAACCACCCCTCTGGTAGGTGCACTCTCAGAGGCAGGCATATTTTCGCCTGCTTTTTTGGCCGGGAATCGGGGTTTTTTTTAACTTTTAAAAACTTTTTTTCTGTGCTGATTGGCATCGCGCGATCGCCGTGATGCCAGGAATGACAACGACAAATCAGACCCAATTATTCGTTCGTCGGTTCGAGTTCGAGTTCTGGCGGAGTAATTGTCGTTTCCTTTTCCGTTACGTAACGGAAACGAGGAACGGAAACGGAAACGAGAATTCCGCTAAGTCGTGCCCATGTCTGTTTAGCCTAATAAAAAGAAGACTGAGGGAAGATATAATAGCTATGTTTTAATATTTGAAAGGATATCACAATGAAGAAGGGTCTGGTTTGATTTTCATGGCTTCAGAGACTAGGTTTGCAGCAATGGTCACAAACTACAGGAAACATTAGAATATAAGAAGAGCCATGCTGGATCAGGTCAAAGGCCCACCTAGTCCAGCTTCCTGTATCTCACAATGGCCCCACCAAATGTATCTGGGAGTACAAGAGACTAGATATCTGTCTCTTCATACCACTCCCCTGCCTCTGGCCCTTGAAGGACCCTGGTTTTAAGCCTGGAGATTACACATCTCCATCATGGTTTGTAACCTGTGATGGACTTTTCCTCCGGGAATCTGTTCAATCCTCTTTTGAAGGCATCCAGGCTAGATGCCATCACCACATCTTGTGGTAGGGAGTTCCACAGACTACCTACCACATCTTGCGGTAGGGAGTTCCACAGACTAACAAAACGCTGGGTAAAAAAATATTTTCTTTTGTATGTTCTCACTCTCCCAATCCTCAGTTTGAGTGGATGTTCCCTAGTTCTGGTATTTAGTGAGAGGGAGGAGTGTCCCTCTATCCACTTTACTCATGCCTTGCATTATTTTGTATGTCTCAATCATATGCCCCCTCAGGCACCTTTTTCCACACTAAAGAGCCCCAAATGTTTTAGCCTTTCCTCATAAGGAGCCCCCCCCCAGCCCAGTAATCATTTTAGTTGCTCTCTTCTGCACCTTTTCCAGTTCCACTATGTCTTTCTTGAGATGCAGTGACCAGAATTGTACACAATACTGCAGGTGCGGTCTTAGTATTATTTTGTACAGTGGCATTATAATGTTCGCTGTTTTATTTTCAATCCCCTTTTTTGATAATCCCTAGTGTGGAATTGGCCTTCTTCACCGCTGCCACACATTGGGGAGACACCTTCATGGAGCTGTCCACCAACACACCAAGATCTCTTTCCTGATCCATCACGGATAGCTCAGAGCCCATGAGTTGATAGATAAAGTTTGGATTTTTGCCCCCCAATATGAACTACTTTACATTTTCCTACATTGAAACACATTTGCCATTTCACAGCCTATTCCCCCAGTTTGGAGAGATCCTTCTGGAGCTCTTCACAATCTTCTCTGGTTTTTACCACATGGAAAAAATTGTGTCATCTTCAAATTTGACCACCTCACTGCTTATCCATGTCTCCAGGTCATTAATGAACAGATTGAAAAGCACCTGACCCAGGACAGATCCCTGGGACACACCGCTTTTCACCTCTCTCCATTGCGAAAATTTCTCATTGACACCTACTCTTTGTTTCCTGGCTCTCAACCAGTTCTCAATCCATAAGAGGACCTGTCCTCTTATCCCATGACTGTGCAATTTTCTCAGCAGCCTTTGGTGAGGGACTGTGTCAAAAGCCTTCTGAAAATCAAGATTGATATCCACCACTTCACCCAAATCCACATGCCTGTTGACCTTTCCAAGTCCTCCTTTATCTCCCCTTTTCCTCCCTCACCATCCAGAGGGCCAACCGGTTCTCTGGCAGGTTTTCTATTTCTAACATTTTTTTAAAAGCTTTTATTATTTCCCTTTATATTGCTAGCCATACATTCCTCATAGTCTTTCTTTGCCTCTCTTATCATCTTCTTACATTTCTTTGCCAGAGTTTGTCTCCCTTTTTATTTTCCTCACTTGGGGAGGATTTCCATTAATGGAAAGATTGCAGCATGGTCACTGTTCCCCAAAGGCTCAGTGACATTCACATCCCTGACCAGGCCCTGAGTATCACACAATAATAGATCCAGAGTTGCCTGTTCTCGGGTGGGCTCCATGACAAGTTGCTCTAAGTCACAGTCACTTAGCATGTCAATGGTTTCTCTTTCTTGCCCTGAACTCACATTGGCCCAGTCAATGTGGGGATAATTGAAGTCCCCCATGATTACTATCCTGTCCCTCTTAGACACCTCCATGATTTGTCTCCTCATTTCAAGGTTCCCTTCACGTTTTTGATCTGGTGGATAGCACACCTCCACTATCACATCACTCCCTGGACCTGGTAGTTTAACCCACAGTGATTCTATGGTAGAGTCAGACTCACCATCAATCTCCATTCTGCTGGATTTTACTCCTTCTTTGACATAGATGGCCACTCCACCTCCAACCTGCCCCTCTCTATCCCTTCTATAGAGTTTATAACCTGGGATTGCTGTATCCCACTGGTTCTCCACATTCCACCAGGTTTCTGTTGTGGTTATTAGATCAATGTTATCCCTAGCTGCCCAAATGTTCAAATTCTCCCATTTTTGCTCAGAGGCTTCAAGCATTTGCATAGAAGCACCTGTACAGTGGGTCCCCCAAGAACAGCTGCTTCTCTGTTCTCTCCCCCCACCCCCACCCCCGCACCGCTTTTAATTCCAGTAGACAAACTACCACATCCCAGTATTTTCCCAGTGCTAATACCTACTATGTCATCACTTTGAGGTTCTCTACCCTCTCCAACCTCTTTCCATGGGGACAAGGTGTTCCGAATTGGATGCCACTCATTTCCTGTCAGCTTTCCCCCAGTTATCAGTTTAAAAGCTGCTCTGCAGCCTTTTTGATGTTGAGTGCCAGCAATCTGGTCCCATCATGGTTCAAGTGCAACCTGTCCCTCCTGTACAGGTTTGGCTTTTCCCAAAATGTTCTCCAGTTCCTGACAAATCTGAAGCCCTCCTCTCAACACCATCGCCTCATCCATGCATTGAGGCTTCGGAGTTCTGCCTGCCTGGCAGGTCCTGCATGAGGAACAGGTAGCACTTCTGAAAATGTTACCTTGAAAGTCCGGGACTTCAATCTTCTTCCCAACAATCTGAATTTGGCTTCCAGGACTGACTGCTTTGCCTTCCCAACATCATTGGTACCAATGTGTACCATGACCACTGGCCCCTTCCCAGCTCTAACAAACTATCTAGATGTCTGGTTATGTCTGCAACCTTTGCACCTGGCAGGCAAGTCAGCACACAGTTGTCATGTGCATCACAAATCCATCCCTCTGTATTTCTAATACAGTGGTACCTTGTATAAAGGAATTATTTCGTTCCAAATGAAATTATGTTAAGCAAATTTTCCTTTGTACAAATTTCCCATAGGAATGCATTGAAAACAGAGTGATCCCATTTTTATGTTTTACAGATTTGCCCCATAGGCAATTATGTTAAGCAAAATTCCCTTATCTCCGGAATTTTTATGTTGTACAAATTTTATGTTATACAAACCCTTTGTTATACAAGGGTCCACTGTAGTTGAATCCCCTAGTACAGTGGTTTTCAACCTGTGGGTCCCCAGATGTTCCTGGACTGCAACTCCCAGAAGCCTCCATCCCTCGTTGTGCTGGAAGGGATTTCTGGGAGTTGCAGTCCAGGAACATCTGGGGACCCACAGGTTGAGAACCACTGCCCTAGTACAAGGAGCCTCTCTCCTGCAGCCTGTTCATCTACACGCGCCTGATCAACTATATTGAGAGGTCTCCATTCTGTTCCTGGGAAGAACTACATAGTGGTTAGAGCTGTTTGGCAGTGGAATTTGTTGTCATAGAGGGTGGCGGAGTCTCCTTCTTTGTAGGTTTTTAAGCAGAGGCCGGATGGCCCCCTGTCAGGATCACTGTGATGGGGGTTCCTGCATGGCAGGGGGTTAGGCTAGATGGCCCGTTGAGGTCTCTTCCAACTCTGATTCTGTGATTCTGGGGATTGATGAAAGGGCAGCAAGATAAGTGGCAGGCAGACTGTGCCTGTTCAAACCACTGTCCAACTTATGAGCCTATTCAGACCCGGGTGATGGGAAATCAAGGTGAACCATAAACTCACACAGAGGCCTCACCATTACTTTCCTCAGACTGACAAAGCTGCTTGGATGAGTAGCAAAACATTTCAAACTCTCAAGAAAAAAAGTGCAGTTGCCATGACTCAACGTCCAGATAATGCTTGATGTTTTGCTCACAGAGGTCCTAGTGACTTTGCCTGGTGTCCTTCCAGGACACCTTTCAACTGCCTTTGGTTTGCCACAGCCATCCATGTACTATATTTTTTTTTAAAAGCAGGTGCATGGACTTATAGCTGCATGCTTGATAATTCAGTCATGGAAAGGGACAAAAAGGCTTTAAAGTTCAAGATGCTTTTGCTCGTTTACAGCAACACTACCCTTCCATCAAATATTCATTTGGAGATGCATTGTATCTGTCTCTCAGTATTTGGGAAGCAGTGACCTTTATGTCTGCAGTTCCCTCAGGGTTGCACATTTGCACACACAACTAGATGGTATAAACGCAGAATCTTTTCCCCAAGACTTGTAATTCTCATTGGCCTATGCAACTAGCTTTTAAAAGAAATATTTATGCATCAGCTCCATAATAAATGTAGGGTTTATATGCATCTCAAAATGGCTTATTATCACCTTTCAGCTCTTTGCTAGACTGCTGAACACCAAGTGGCCTCTTACCGAAAGAGACAAAGGTGCCTCATCTCATGCCCCTCCCGTTGTTAGTAAATATCAATCAGGGGCAACAGAAAGTCTCTGTGATGCATACAAAAAGCACGGGCAGCACAAATAAGGCAAATGAATCTGAAAATAAGATTTATGATGTTGTACAGCTTCATGAATGGAAAAGTCTCCCTGGCGAGTTGAAAAAATGGCTGTAGCATGCTGGCTGTGATGATAAGGGGAGAGAAGCTATCTCCTCTCTGCCCACAAACATGTCCATCATTTCAGCTTCTCTGGGGGCAGCTACCCTATTTTTGCAGTTTACAGAAGACTCCCAGCAGGGTCTAACTTCTGTTTACGGCAGAGGATATTCGTTCATTTTGGCTAAGAATCAGGGTTTTGCTGCTTTACTATGAAACCAGGCAACTGTCACCTACAACACTAATCTGGCTTTCTCTTCTTCCTCTTCGATGTCCAGGCTGGAGTAAAACACCCCATAATCCACTGCTACCAGGCCAAAACTGCCATGGTCATTCCGCTCTCCATTGAACATACACCGAGTGACTTTGAGGCACAACAGGACCTCTAAAGGACAAGTTGCCTCTGAGGGGAAAATAGGTACCTCTGATGGAGACACAGGAGAGGGAGTTTCTGTGGCTGCTCCCAGACTTTGGAATTCCCTCCCACTGGAGGCCAGGCTGGCCCCATCTCTGCTGTTCTGTAAGCAGGCAAAGACCTTTTTCGGCAGCCTTTCCAGATGCTACCTACTTGTTATGTGATTTTTAGATTAACTATTTTAAATTACTGCTTGGACTGGATTTGTAGTACTACTTTTTCCAATTTTTTTTGCTTTCCATTTCTCTAAGTGACACTTTCTATATTTCTTTACTTATTGTTCTTAGCTTAAATATTGTCTTTTAATGACGTAAGATGTATCTTCACTCTCATTGTCCTTGGCTTTAAATATTGTCTTTACTGTTGTTAATAACCATTGTTTCATTGTTTAATGTGACTTTGGATAGATCAGGTGGTCTGCCACAGGGGCCTGTCCCCTGCCTGGTCCAGTTCATCTCACCCTGTTTGGGACAGGGAGTTTCCAGTGGCACTACCAGGAGGCTTGGCCGCCACCCTAGTGTACCCCACCACCAAGTGGGAAAAAACACTAATAAATACTGTTATTAACCACTGCATATTTATTGTCTTCAACTTATTGTCCTTCCAAGTTGCAAGATGTCTTGGGTTGCTTTCAAGGAAAAGGCAGGGTAAAAGCATTTTAAATAAATAAAAAGGTATTGTCCTTCCATGTTGTAACCCGCCTTGAGTCCTTTCTAAGGAGAAAGGCCAGGTAAAAACATTAATCAAACTAAACAAATCAAATAGATATTGCCCTTCCCTGGTGTAAGTTGCCTTGGGTCCCTTCCAAGGAGAAAAGTGGGATAAAAATATTTTAAACCAGTACGTTATTGTCCTTCCATGTTGTAACCCGCCTCGGGTCCTTTCCGAGCTGAAAGGCGAGAAAATATAAACATAAATAAAAATAAATAGATTAAAAACATGACATTGTCCTTCCATGTTGTAAACCGCCTTGGGTCCTTTCCAAGACGAAAGGCGAGAAAAAAATAAACATAAGTAAAAATAAATAAATAAAAATAAGATATTGCCCTTCCATGTTGTAACCTGCCTTGGGCCCTTTCCGAGGTGAAAGGGGAGGGAAAATAAATAAACAAAAGTAAGATACTGTTCTTCCATGTTTGTAACCCGCCTCGGGTCCTTTCCGAGCTGAAAGGCGAGGAAAAATAAAAATAGATAAAAACAAGGCATTGTCCCTGCACGTTGTAAACCGCCTTGGGTCCTTTCCGAGGTGAAAGGCGAGAAGAAAAATAAACATAAATACAAATAAATAAATAAAAATAAGATATTGCCCCTCCGTGTAGTAACCCGCCTTGGGTCCTTTCCGAGGTAAAAGGTGAGGAAAACTAAAAATAAATACAGTAAATAAAAACAAGAGAGGGTCCTTCCAGAGGCTCCGCCCGCCCCCTCTTGGAACCTCCGGGGCTTTTCTACCCAAAATGGCGTCACGGAGGACCACGCCCTCCCCTCCCGCCTCCCCGCGGCCTTCCCTGCTCTCGCGAGACTTGGGCTTCTTCTTCCCGGCATCCATTTCGTGGCGGCGGCGGCGTCGACGTCGGAGGAGGAGGAGGAAGAGGCGTCGAGGAGAGCGGCCGCCATGTTGGGATCGTCGGCGCCGTTGTAGCCCAAGCAGCGGAGGCACCGCCACCACCACCACTACCGGAGGGGGCCCTTCGAGAAGGAGGAAGGGAGGGGAACGCGCCCGCCCGCCCGCCCACCTTCTTGCCCGCCTGGTTGCCGGCCGCCCGGCCCCTGAGGGGAGGCTTGGCGCGCGCGGGTCCTCCTGCGGTGGCCAGCCATGAGCGGCGGGACGCCCTACATCGGCAGCAAGATCAGCCTCATCTCCAAGGCCGAGATCCGCTATGAGGGCATCCTCTACACCATCGACACCGAGAACTCCACCGTCGCCCTGGCCAAGGGTGAGGCCTAAGGAAGGGGAGGGGAAAGGGCGGGAAGGGAGCCACGGCCGCCACAGCCACAGCCGCCGCCCTCCTCTTCCTCTTCCTCCTCCTCCCCTCCTGTTGTTCTTCCCTCCGGGGGCCGGGAGGCTGGGCGCGGAAGGCCCTTCGGGGAAGCCCAGCTGGGAGGAGGAGGGGGAGGAGGAGGCTCCTCGGGAGAAAAGGGGGCCAGAAACCTCTTCAGTCATTTGGGAAGCGTCAAGGGGGGAGGAGGAGGGGGGACTGTGTGAAGCTCCCGCCTGGACTTGGCGTGTGTCTCCCCCACCTACACACACACACACACACACACACACGGGGGGGGGCGAGGTTTCGTGTCTGCCGCCCCTTTGATTTTTCCGAGTATCTCCCAGGCGCCCATCTGTGAGCTGTCATGGTTGTCTCTTCTACTCTAAGGCACCTCTTCTGCCTGGCTTTATTTATGTTTACCTGTTGGGTTTGTAAACGGCTCCCTTGAATACGGAGATAGATGAGCGTCGCCCCTCGAGTCGAACACAAGTAGCGGGAGGTGGGGTGGGAGGGAGGCTTCCCCTTATTATACTTGCTTTCCTTAGTTAGGGTTAGCCACTCTGGGGGTGGAGGTGAACAAGACCCCCTAAACCTCAAGGCAGGGTTTGGTCGGTCCAGGGGCATCCTTGGCCTTGTATCCCAGCCAGCTGTAAACCGTTTTTTCTTTTCCCAATAAAAAGTGGACCAGTCCTAGTCAACAGAGGGAAAAGACCTTAAAAAAACTTAACGAGGTTTAAGTAAAGCTTTAAAGAAAGCTGCTTGTGGGAAAGGATTGCAACAGAGATACACCTGGTTAATATGTGTGCAAAATGAAAACTAGGAGAGATGATGCAGGACTACTGTATACGTTTTGGATATTGTTGTTCTGTTTCTCTTATTCTTCTAACAGGCTGTCAATTTAAAAAGGATTTAAAAATACTTTAAAAGAAAAAAAGATTGGTGTGCTTTTTATTAAGCTCCAAGAAAGCAGAAAGGTTTTGATATTTCAGTATTCTTGTTTTGTGGGGGGCCCCCCCCCTTAGCTAGGCCTGCATTCTGTCTCTTGTCTTGACCAAGGGAGAGAGACAGCCTGAGACACAACAACCGCCAGACCAGATTTTGGGACTTTTATGTCTTTATATCCAGTTGCTGGCATAACTCAAGTTTTTAGAACTCTGGCTGTGTAGCCTGGCGTTGGAAGTTCAGTTCTCCTTATGAGTAGAACCAGCCTGCGTGCATTGGGCAAGCTGCACTGTCCCAGGGTGCCCCCAAGCAAAAGGGAGTAATCAACCCTCTCTGAGTATTCTGTACCTGGAAAACCTTGAACAAGGTTGCCATAAAATTAACTTGGCAGCATACTATCATTGTTGTTGTTACATCTTTATCCGCCAATTTTTGTATCATTGCTCCTGACAAAGACTTCTAGAGAGCTTAGAAAATTCATGTCATGTTTGGCCCACTTCTCTAACAGTTTTGGTAGTCCAATCGTAAGGAGTTATATGGATCCTGTATGTTGTTTTAAACTTTAATGAGAAACTTTTCTGAAGAACAGTAGGGTGGTCAGAGGAATGAAGGGAAATTCAAATTCCATTCCAGTGGTGATGCTACAGGCTGCTCCATCCACACATTGAGAGGAATCCCTGATAAACATTGCTGCATACACCCTAAAGGCCTAGAAACTTTCATTTGGCAGAACTGTTTTCGAATCCATTTCATGCATTTCAAGAATCGAGCTACAGGCCATGAATAGTCATGCCAAAGAAAACTTATTAAGTCTTCAACATCCCACTGAAACACTTTAGTTTGCCCCAGTGAAATAACTGAGAACTAGCACTGGGCTGCATGCCATGCCTGATCATCACAGTGAGGTGACTGTGGAATGGCTTTAGGCTGTGAAAATTCCCCCTTTCAGAGTTTTATTTACCCAATCGCTACCTGATGGGGAGCATTTTGGGGGAGCAGCAGCATGAGGATCTGTACATTCCTGTATTGTGTTTATTCTGCTGAGGGACTCTTTCCCCATAATACCCCCTGGCCCCTAGGCCTGTTTCTCAATGTATGCTTTGCGATGGTAGTGTCCATTAAGACACCTTGAGCAGAGTTTCTTCGTCTCACTGCACCTGCCTGCTTCCACTCTCTCTCTCTCTCTCTGTGTGGACCAAACCTTATTGTCCTGGAAGCATTCCTGAGTTCATTATTTGTGACACTAACCTGGAAAGCTTATTTTCATAAGGACATAATTTAACGGAATACAAGAGCCAGAGAATGCTGTCACCAGTCAGATGTAAACGACAGTATTTATGGACAGCATGATGGCACTAAAAACAAACAAACATGGGCAACATGTTTGTTTAGGGCCTAGTCTAATAAGAAATGAGAACAATGGCAAGCATGACAGACACTCAGTGCTGTTGCTCTTGGGTCCGATTGGACATGGAGAAAAGGCTAGATTATGCAAGTCGTTTGAGGCCTGAAAAATGTGTGTGGGTTGTGTTCTGCTTTTGTCCTCTTTGTTGTCTCACACATCTCTTGCACAACTTCATTATTGTTGGCCTTTTAAAAGTACAGTAATTGATTTTAAATATTTATTTGCTCAAATAAATTGTCTTTTTGAACAACAGTTCCCAGAATCACCCAGTTCTTGTAACTAGTGTCCACACTACCAGAAAGCTTCTGGAAGTAGAAGCCCCCAAAATACCTTTCCAAAATTTCTGCTGAAACGTCTGAGTTTGCATTTTGCTGTCTTTCAAGAGTTTTATTCTCCTACATGTGTCCATGCAGCAGATTTGGCAGTATGTTCTTCTGTCCTGAGGTTGGTTAGACCAAAAGCTTAACAACCTCTGGTTTCTGACTTAACCTGTACAGCTCTACAAACATGTCAGTTATGCAAAGCTACTGGATAACACTTGATGAAATGTGTTTTATTCCACAGTTCGCTCCTTTGGTACAGAAGATAGACCAACCGATCGGCCCATACCACCTCGTGATGAAGTATTTGAATACATTATATTTCGTGGCAGTGATATCAAGGATTTAACTGTTTGTGAACCACCTAAACCACAGTGCTCTCTGCCTCAGGATCCAGCTATAGTTCAGGTACTATCATACAACAAATATAGCTTCAGCTGTTTCTGGATGCATAATGCATTCAGTGTTTGTTTATGCATAACCTGAATGCATAATTCTATGTATGTTGTTTTATAGAATTCAGGTGCAGGTGAAAATCTTCAAGCATCATAACAGTCATCTTGATATTTTACAGTGTCCATTAACTACTATTTCCCCCTTATATTGCATGATTTTTGTGTGCATTCCGTGTAGTTAAAAGCTGTGCAGTCTCATAGTTGCTTGTTTTTGACACCGTTTAATATTTGTGGAGTTTTCAAACTGATTAAGTAAATTAATTGGCAGTTGTTTGCCCATCAACCAGTCAAACAAGCACTTAACCACATTCTCCTGGGTCATCTTGCAGTGCCACCTCATGTAGAGAGTATGACAGTGGTCCAGTCTGGATGTAACTGGTATTCATATAAGGGAAGCTATACCCACTTGAGGTCATAGAACCATGGAGTTCGAAGGGGCCTACAAACAGGGTGGATAAAAATCAATTGTTTTTTAAAAAATTAAAATATTGGATTTTTTTATTTAGATCAGTTTTTTTAAAAAAATTAAATGCTTTTTAAGGAAAAAATCTCTCTAAAGATCGGGTTCTAGTTAAGATACAAAGGGTCTTTATGAAATTAGTTTTTAATTATGTAGCATAAGGCTGTATTAATCCATTCAGAGTGTCATGCTCTCCCAGAGGTTTCTGATTATTTGGGGCAATTTTTCTATCTAAAAGACAATATCAAAGATGCCCGCCAATCATGGGGATTAGGGACCCACCCCACCCGCAATGCAAGAAAATTCGCGATATGCGGAAGCGGGGCGGGGAGCATCTTACCTACCGCCGCTGCCCATCTGCGCAGCCCGAGCCTTCCCAGGGGAGCCTGGCTGAGCGGCACGGAGTGACCTGATCCCTCCTGGCCGCCCCGGACCTTCCCGAGGGAGCCTGGCTGAGCGGCACGGAGCAACCGGATTGCTCCACGCTGCCCCTCCTGGCCACCCCGAGGCTTCTCGGGGGGTGCATGGGAGGGCGGCACGGAGCGACCCGATTGCCTCCCCCGCCGCCCTCCCACACACCCCCTGAGGCTTCTGGGGCTTTGGGGGGGGCAGCGCGGAGCGACCAGACCCCCCTCCCACGGTGCAGGTACTGCGATCCCGCGATGTAGTGGGGCCGCGGTACCTGAACCGTGAAATGGCGGGGGGTCACTGTATTTTCAAAACTCTGCATTTGGGTCTGCAACAATAACATGCCTCCTTCATAGCAAAAAAAGTTATAAAATAAACATCAGAATTGAGGAAAAGACCTTATTCCCACTGTTCCTCTGCAAATCTCTGTACCCAGAATCAACCCCCTTACCTCTTAAGGGCTACGTTTTAAGAAGTTCAGTGAATACAAGGTTGTTTGGAATGGAATCGGTCTGCACAAGGAGTAAATTGTGAGGAGGGAGGGGCAGGCAATAAAATGAAAGTGGAACTTTTCGAGCACAGTACTTGACATCTTGATAGCTTTATGTGTATAGCAGCCTGAGGGTTATCATTCTCACTCTCTTCCTTGAGGAGAAAAACCTATGTAATGGCAGCAAAACTAGGCTGTAAAAGAGACCTAGTTTGGGAATATCAGACTGTCGGTCTAAGTTTTTAAAAGATATTTTAACCACAACAGTTAACAAACATGGATGTTTAAGCAAATACAAGTATACATAATGCTATATAATGTTATTGTTTTGGTTAAATAAAACTATTTAAATTGTTATTATTAAGGTAATGTTTATTTTTCTCCTTCCAGGAAAGTACAATAGCACAATTGTCCAAATATGAATGATTAACCCATTAAACTGGAGATAGTCCACCTTGCAATAATTTCACAATTATATATGTATTTCTAATGATATATAACCGCCAAATCAGTAATTTTCTGATATAACTGTAAAACTTATCTGAAAAGTTATTATTTTTAAAATGAAACCTTCATCTGGTTGTAAATATTAAAGCAACTCCAGCAAAAATGAATCTTTATATAGAAAATCATGATTTAAATCGAGTGATTTAAATCAAATCCACCCTGCCACCAAGGGCATCAAGTCCAGCCCCCTTCCCGAGGCAGGAATACAAACGATAGGTTATCTGCCGGATGGTTTGTCTAGATTTCTCTTGAATGCCTCCAACGCTGGAGCACTCACCACCCCTCAAGGTCATTGGCTCCATTACCATAATTCTCTAACAGGAAGATTTTCCTGGTATTCAACCAAAACCTGCTTTCCTATAAATTAAGCCCAGCCTTGTATGTCTTGCACTCTGGGTTCAGACCAATTGTATTGGAAGATACTAGTAGTATTGCTGCTATTGGTGCTTCAAGGCATTGCTAATATAAGATTTTTGCAAGCTATGAACCTGTTGTATATGTTTTAATACATGCCCACAATTTTAAATTGTTTGACACAAATGAAGAAAGCAAGTGGGAGGGCAACCCCATCCAACACCAGCTGACTCCCTCTACCCTCAATGTCCCACCCACAGGGCTTCTGTCTTGTCTGGAGGATGCTCCTGAAACTCTGCTGGCTGGAGCTACTACCACAAACATATTCTTCAGCAAAACTCTAATTTAAGGGGTCTTTGAGTCCCATTGTAGGGAGAAAGCTGGCATTAATATTCAGCACATAAATTAAATAAGGCTGAATATAAACAGTGCTTAAATTCCAGTGGGATGTGATGTACCCCACCCAGTTTCTGTGTACACACCCCCAATCTGTCCAAATGACTATGTTACTATATGTCTGCCAAAGAATCTCAGCAATGTCGTTACAGAGGGAATTCAGGCATGCTCTCCCTGACTCTTTGACAAAGACAGACTGCATATTCCAGGGATCAGTTAAACTATTTCAGACGATCCTTCATTCTCATGGACAGCAGTTGCTGCTTAACTATTTCTGGTATAAATTGTTATAGTAGATTAAAACAGCTACCTGCTACATTACCTTTTCTGCGCAAACCATTAGTGTGTTCTAAAATTTCAAAGAAGTATAAGACAGAACAATAGAGCAAACTAATCAAGCATCATTCTGAGTACTGCCAGGCGTTAGTACTGCCACATTATTTAATTAGGCTTGCACAGGGTTTCTGCCAGAGTTGAAAATATGTATTGTGCCTAGATGCCCAGCTTTATAATTTTGTAGTTGTGTTTGTGGTATGGGGGTGTGATGTGGCAGTTTTCCTTTAAAAGGCAGAGCCACAGGAGATCAAGAAAAGGGAGTCTAAGGTTCCACCTGTGCATCTAGAAACAAATTTGTTCCATGTAAAAAGCCAGTAGGTGGGAGGCCAAGGAGTTTTCTCTCAGAGATGAATGGCCAGTCCTTTGAGTCCAGCAAAAAACTTGTCACAGAGGAGAGCAGATTCTTCATACACCACCCTCCATGGTCTGCATGGGTTTTCATGTTAAGGTACTCTCCTGATGTGCCTGCTGATTTGTTGCCCTGCCACTAGTGAAAGAGGAATTCTTGGGGGGGGGTGTAATCGAAAAACACAAAGCTGCACACCTTGAATGCACATCACTGGAAGCATTGGCTGTTGTCTTGATTGTCCGGATCAGTGTCTTTACCCAGGTGATTGTCCTAAAGCATCCTTGCTCATCCAGTTTATATGGGCTCTGTTTTGATCACGATGTGTAGCAAAATGCAGTGTAGCCATTCTTGGGCGTGTCTTTTCACGAGTGTGGTTTTCTTTAGTCCTCTCTAGGGTCATCAGCTCCTTCTTCATTCCAGTCGGTGGGCTCCTACGGTCCTTTCGGCAGGATGCCTGCCTACAGTCAGTTTAGCCCAAGTCCGTTAGTGGGTCAGCAGTTTGGCGCTGTTGGCGTTGGTATGTTTGTGTTTGAACTTCTTTTCCTGGCCAGCAACGAAATGTTTGCAACTGTGTCGTGTTCCCAAACAGTAATTCCTCTCTTTGAGAAATAAGGACTGCATTCAGTATATATCATCAAGACAAGAAAAAATAAATGTGCTTCCATTCCTAAATGTTATGCATTTTCACTTTCTTAGTCATTTAAAGGGCAGCACAGCCACACATGTATTTCCCAAGAACAGGTTTCATCTGAATCGCTTCCCTCGCCTCCCTTAGAGTCGCTGGTACTCCCAGCTGACCCAGATAGGCAATGCTTTTCTCTGATGCCCAGAAGAAGGGGCTCCCCCCCCCCAAAAAAAAAAAAAACCAAACAGCTCCCCTGACCTAGCAGTTTGTCATCTGTGGTTAAATCCAAAGGCAGGTTTAACATTATTTGTCTTCATGCAGGAAGTTCTCTGACATCTTTTGGATCTGAAACTTCAGCCAGTTCGAATTTGCCCCCAAATAATGTTGGTTCCACTTTTACAACAGATGCAAGGCCACTTAAAACACAGGTCTCCCAAGGTAAAAATTGATGGTATATTCTTTATCTCGAGTAGACCTACATTTATGGAGTGTCATTGTGTGTTATTCAATTTAGAGGCATCAGTCCTACTTAAATGTGTTTTGGAAACTGCCACATGGTTCAGGAATGGAAGACCTTTTTAAAACCATTATCTTTGTCCCAAAAGCTGAGCTAGTTCCAGGCAGTCATACTGGGAGTGAGTGAGGCTGTCCCATTGCTGTTATATGGGCTGCAATGTGATCGGGGTTCTAACCTCAAACACACACACACTTTCACGCCATCTTCTGACATTACAACTTTAGTTTGAAAAAGCCTTCCTGGGTACTTTAAAGTATTCTTAAGGTTCCAAATTCCCATCAGTTGAAAGAAAAACTTGGATGCTGGCTTGACTAGACATGAGTAGCTTGACCTTGGATGTCCCTCTTTTTGGAGTGTAGGCAGTGACATCCAGTGATAGAGGCTTCCCTGTGGTTCCTCTGTTGTGTTGATCTCTCCCCAGCCAAATGCACATAGCTATATCTTGGCTAGATTTTTCAGTGATGTCCATCTTTGTTCTTCCTAGCTTTTAACAAATGTATTCACTTTTATTTACTGAAGAATGACACTGCTCTTAAATTTTGTTTAACAAACTTGGGTTCTTTGAAACTTTAATTTTTGTTAATAGGACCTTAACATAAACTACATCAAAGAGCCTTGTGGCACAGTGGTTAAACTGCTATACTGAAGTCAACATTGTGTTCACAACATGGGGTTATAGCCCGCTCAAGGTTCACTCAGCCTTCCATCCTTCCAAGCTCAGTAAAATTACCCAGCTCGATGGAGGAGCAATGTGTAGCCTGCATTAATAAGCTGTAAACCAGAGTGTTTTAAGCACTGTGAGGCATTATATAAGCAGCACACTTTGCTTTTACTTTGCTATCCTTTCCCCCATGTTTGTCCCCAAACTGGGCTCCAAGGTGACTTATGTGATTATTAATAACAGGGTGAATTAAAACAAAAAAAAGTTGCTATGTGAAAAGCTAATTAAAGATCATGATACTTGTTTCAGTATAAAAGTAAGGTGTTTTTGTGGGTTTTCTTGTTTTGCTTTTTGTTTACATCTTTTTTTTCTACTTTTGATTTTCCACTACTTTTGGAATGGTTAAATAATTATTAAATCAGACACAAAAGTTCTTCCATGGTTTCTCTTATTCCTTGGTGTGGAGATCACAGTGTATATTTCAGCCCTGAAAGTGAGTTTGTATTCTGTCTGTTCTTCAAAGCAGGGAGCCATAGGACTTCAGGCATGTTTTAGGGAAGGTTCCTTCTTGTGTTCCTCTTCCTTCTAGGTTTAGTCAGTTGGACACATAAAATTAAGATTGGCACCCAAATTGAGTAAGTTTTTATAACGGTTACATTCTTCCAAACACTAACCTTAAATACTGGAATCTCTGATTCTTTACATCTGGATTACTTCGTGTGGTGTCTTTGTTGTTTAAATACATTAAAGGAAATATTATATCAGGTGCTGGAATATTATTAGCAAGTCAGTTGATAAAAATAATCTCCACCCATTTTTTCTCTTTTAATTTGAAAGATAAGAAATATATGTGTAATTCCAATGAGCATGAGCAAATCCAAATTTTTATTTAAATGTCCTGCATATGCATAGTATAAAAGAGGTGAGTAGACCTGACGGCATTGCTGAAGTCCGGCGGTAAGAGTTCTGGCTCTGTTTCAGGTCGCTCAAGTCCTCCAGGAGACCACTTGAGAAAGAGTCCAATGTTGGAACAAGCCGTACAGACTTCATCCTCCCATTTGCCTTCTTCAGCTCCGGTTGGAAGGAGGAGCCCCATTTCAGCCAGACCCTTGGCATCTGCCAGCCAAAAATCGTTAGAAAACCAGGAGCACAGGAGAGGTAGAACTGGATACGGATGGTTATGTTAACATTCTGTTGGTAGTATTTTGCAGTCCTCCTCCCTTTTGCAGTACCCCAACGGTGATGCTCTTAAGCTTAAGGTCAGTGTTTTGCAATTTTAGGGGGGGAAATGCTTTTGTGGCCTTTCAGTTATAAGGAGGAATAGAGACCATCCACCCTGCATTAAAATGGCTGGGTGGTAGAAGAGGGAGGGGGCTTCAGTTTGAGTGTCGGGGGTGGGGGTGGTTCTGAGAGATATTCTTTGCAGCAAAGGAGCCACACTCTTGCAGTGGTCCGTTGCTGCCAACTTGCCCGGGGATTCTAGCCATGTTTCCTCGACTCTGCAATATTCCTTCCAGCCACAAGATCACTTGGGGTGGGGAAAGTGCATGGAGCCCGCACACACATAAGGGCTCAAAGAAGGGAGATAAAAGTCTTAGTTTGGCTGTCTTTGTTTAAAGCGTACTTGCACGCAGAATGCCAAATAACAAAGTTTTTGTATCTTTTTTGAAGCTGAAGCACACAGGGTTTCAAGATGTGAAACAGAGCATCTCAGAAATGAAAACAAGCGGCAACTGGGTAAATTGAATTTGCATTTGGAAAAAACAGTATCACAATGGAATGTGCCTATAGGAGGCTCAAAAGAGTCTCCTATAAGCACATGTTCAATTGTATTTTGGTGTATAGTTTGTTTTTTTAATGTTGCACGTATTACAGTTCTTTGTGGCATCTGTGAATACACACATGGGGGTTAAATGTGCCCCTGCGCAGAGTGCACTCAGAATTTTCCAGAGCTTCCAGGGACCTCTTCCAACTAGGCATGCTTCTTCCTATGCTGGAGTGGCTTCAGTTCCTTTTTACTGCTGCATTAGCTGCCTTGGGTTCTCCTATTGGGAGAAAGGCAGCCTCTAAATAAAGAAACAAATAGATGCATTTTTCAAGTCTCGTCAAGTTTATTGCAGTCATATAACCCATATATGCAAATACACAGTAAAAGCAAGAAGAAAAAAACAAAGAGAAATACTAGTAAATAGGAGCATCAGTGGAATGGGTGGTCAAAATGATCTCTGCCCTCTTGCGAATGGCAGATAGAAGGAACTTTGCAACCTGTGCTGTAATATGTGAGTTCTTATCTATTAGACAGTATTGAACTAACCACCTGGAAGGGTGGCCCTGGAACTTATTCAGCAATGGACAAATTAGGTTATTCCTAATTTGTTCATAGAATGGACAAAATAGAAGCACGTGCTGAAGAAACTCAGGGACCTCGTTTCCGCATGGGCAAAATCTCTCTTGGCATGGAATTCCCATGAACCTACCCTGGAGAAGTGCTGAAGGCAGCACATTCATCCTGGCCAGCATAAAGGCCCTGCAGGCCTGTGATGGACAGAGTGAGGTTAGGTATGCTTCAGGAGTCCTATATGATGGGAAAACACCTTGTGACAAAGGGGAGCAGGTTCTGTGTGCCTGCGAAAGAAGTTCCTGCCTTTCTATGTCACATAGCCCCTGGGTGAGAATTCTTAGGGCCTGTTTCTGCCCTAGCATCAGGATATGTTCAAGAGGGATACCTATGGACCTAGTTTTTTGTTTAATGGAGAATTGTCACAGGCTTTGGTAAGAATCAAGCAGCATGTTATACACATACCCCAGCTGATCTGGACAGAAATGTAATCTAAGCCAAAACTTTAAGGTCTGAATCCAGGCATAAGTTTCCAGGTGACCTACTCCTACTTCAAGGCACAGGACTGCATAGGCTACACAGTTAGGGACCACTAAGATTCAACTCATTTTTTTTATGTTTCTTATTGCAGTAAACAAGTAGGTTTAAAATAAAAGAGCAGGTTTTAGTCCTGTAGCAGTCAATGCAGTGGGGTGAGGTGTTTTTTTTAAATAGTTTCTTAAATGTTTAGATATTTTACTTTTCTTTGTATCTTAGACACGTCATTGATAAGTATGTAACATGGGACTATAATCATTAGATGAAAATGCAACATAATATTATCTGAAGATGTGGCATCGTTTCTTGATATTGGCCCTGCCTGTTAGGCAAAAAGCTGTCTTTTCAGTTCAGGCTTGGAACCTTAGTTCTGGTTAGCTGTTTACAAGACTGTTTACAAGACTGAAGTTATAGATCTTTGGCTGTATCTCCTTTCAGAACAATTTTTGCCTCCAGTTGCAGGTACATCTTCAGCGCGAAGGGGCCGTGGGGGTCACCGAGGAGGCAGAGGAAGATTTGGCATTAGACGTGATGGTCCAATGAAGTTTGAGAAGGACTTTGACTTTGAAAGTGCAAATGCGCAGTTTAATAAAGAGGAAATAGATCGTGAATTTCATAATAAGCTAAAACTGAAAGGTAAGTTGAATGTTAAGTATGTAGTTATATTCTTTTTTCATTTATTTAAAATTTCTTCCTCCTCAAGAAGTCCCAAGGGGGCAAAACTAGGATATGTTCCGCTTTCGATAAGCTACATCTAATTCAGTCACTTTCAGAATTCTTGAAGGAAAGCCTCCAAGCAAAGTCTCTTCAGTTTTCTGCAGACACTTCACTTAACGAAGACAGATAGTTGACAGAGTTGTGAGTAGGGTTTTAATGATTTTTACAGGGATGAGAGTTAAGTCAGCAATGAACAGGTTTTTGAAATTTGATGTTAAGAGCCACGTTAGCTGAAAAGGAGGCAGGGAAGTGAGTGGTCAGTTTCTCCCTGTTCCCTCCACAGCATAATAGAACCATGGAAACCCAGGAGATGCAAGTCAGCGATGAGGAAATCAAGTCCAGCTTTATGTCAGTGACCTTGTCCTACATGCAGCTTGTTCCGAAAACGCCTCATTTAACCTGTGATTTACAAGCAAATTCCAGCTTTCTGCTGAGAAATCTGTGCTTTAATCACAAGGCAAATTCCTTTTAACATACCAAAAAGGATTTCTTCAAAGGCAAAGTAAATTATAATGAAGTTTTATTTCTAAATAGAATGACAAATTAAGATAGATTTAAAATTTAAGCATACTTTCCCTAAAAACAACAAATACCATTCTAAGTAATCTGTCTTAAATCTTTACTAAAACCCATGGCTATTCTAAATAATTCTAAACTCTAGCTTAATGAGGAATCACCTTGAAGCGAAGCAATGTCAGGAAACAAAGAATAATAAGAATTACAAAGAGAAAGATGAGAATATGAATGATGAGACATAAGGAAAGGACTGTGTCTGACCATCTCTAATTTCCTTACACAGCTAAATCTGGCTCTAACCCAGAATGCTTGCTTTCAGTCAGTGAAGAGACTATGAAAGCCACAAACTAATTCTTTGGTGCTCTGTGCTGCTTCACTGGACATCAGAGGGCTTTCTTTGGGTTCCCTTGCTGAAAGGATTGGCAAGTACTTCTCTGGAACCCTGGGCATTTTTAGTTCCTCCGCCCTGCCAAAGCACTAATCGAACGCCCTGAAATTTTAGCGATCTGCTGAAAGGATCCCACTTGTGATACCTCTTAGCTCTGCTGGCTGTAGACAATGGCAAGGAGCTCTTTTCATTTAAGCATGGAGTTGCCTCAGATACTTGTTGAAATTGTCCTTCTTCCTCTTTACTTTCCCCTTTCGTTTATTCCTCTAGAAGACAAGCCAGAGAAGCCTGTAAATGGAGAAGACAAAGGGGATTCGGGAATTGACACCCAAAACAGTGAAGGCAATGCAGATGAAGATGATCCACTCGGACCCAACTGTTACTATGACAAAACCAAGTCCTTCTTCGACAACATTTCCTGTGATGACAATAGGTAAGAGATTTATTCTTCTCGCTCCCTTGAGGAAGCAGAGAATGCAACAGGTTTTCCTTGACTGATGCCACAGTGCAGAATGAAGTCTGTTTTTGGCCTTATATCTGTGCCATCTAAAAGTGAATTGTTTTATTTTTTTAGAAAAGAAAAGGCCAGGTGTAAGTGCTTGTAGTTCAAAGCAAGTTGGGCACGTTATTCCCTTTGGGATACTTTGCCCGTAGAGCAAGTGAACACTACAGTCCTGCTTCTAACATAACGTCAAGTGGTCTTTAATGCTGTTCATGGGATTAAGCCATAGTAAGTCTTTGGCCAGAGTCAACAGTAACTGTAGTTAAACTTAACTATAGTTTCATCTTGTTGCATATAACCCATAGTTAGCTTGAAAAGTAGGAATTATAATTACAAATTTATTGCTGTTCTCCTTGACCATGAAAGGGTAGGGTGAGGTGGATGCTTGTTATTTTTATCTGCATCAGTCTTTTGATCTAGTGAGAGTGGTCCCCCGAACATGGACTCCTTATGTGAAAAGGTGTTGGTTTTAGAAGGTCTTCTGTTTTGGGTGCTGTTCAAACTCTTCCAAGGTCCTTTTTAGCCATACGAGCCTAGGAAGCTGTCTTGCACTGAATCTGAGCATTGGTCTGCCTAGCCCAAAATGGCTCACAGCTCTCCACCTTAGGTAGGGTCTTCTACCAGGAGATGGAGTGTGATAAGCATGGCTGTTTTATGTACCTGCATGTCTTAAAGAACAGGGCATTCTTCACAGGTACCGGGAGGTGGTCTCAAGTGCTAATAGACAAAGGGAATGCATTTGAGACCTCTGTGAGTCACAGGTGGTAGGCCTAGGTAGGATGCCTTTCACAAACCTAATCATTGAAGTTGATTAGGTCTCAGCTTGTACTAGTAGGAAGCTGCTCCTGCTCCATCCTCGTGTCACTGCCAGGCTGGAAACAGCACAGGGGACATTTTCCACGGCTGCTGGGACAGATGTTTCTTTGCTAAGTAGAGAAGAGTTTATTTACTCCTCTGATCTCCTTTCTTAATTGCAGTACTTTCCAGTTTGTTGTTCGGATTTCTTCCTTACGAGGACTTGCCGTCTCGGCCTCCATGGCCTTGAAGGGTCCCCTTCAAAAGATTATCTCTCAGGCCCCTTCCTTCTCTTTTTGGGTGCCACAAAATAAGCTCATGCATTCAGTCTGTTGCAGTCAGAACAGTGTCAGACAGAAGTTTACACTATGCGGTTACAATAGGATTCTGGCCCTTGTCACCCCATGCCATTAATGACTTTTCTGGTTTATCAGCACTGACAGTTGTAAAACACACTGACCCACCTTTCAGTGCCTGGGCTGGACTTCCCTTCTTTTACCACGCCGTCAGTCATCCAGTATTAGCTGTGATGATACACCTTGTTCTGGATTGAGTCCTTTTTATTTTTATTTTTATTTTTATTATTCTAGCCATGTTTTAAACAGGGCTTGTATTAAATTACACCAAATTTAGACCTTGTAATGTTGCATGTTTTCTGTGGAACTTTTCTTGATGCACCTAGAACATTAAGAGTATCACAGAGAGGCCAAAATCCTATTACTTAGCCTGGCAAATCACACAAGAGTCAACTCCACAAGCCCCATTGATTCAATGTGCCTACTCTATCCGTAACTGGCTATGCTAAAGGATAGGCCCATTTAAACCCATAAAATGTAAAGAAGGTTTAACTCATTGGGTGCTGGCTGATTCAGTGGGCTTACTCCAGGATGGTTTGCTGTGCCAGGCAACAGGATTTTGGCCAGAGTACGATCGCTTCTACACAGTGTTCAGGTATCCTGAGTGTTCTGGCTTTGTGAGCGAGCCCCTTTGTCATGCAACTTGTTTCAGAGAACGAAGGCCAACCTGGGCAGAGGAAAGACGACTCAATGCCGAGACATTTGGGATTCCACTACGGCCAAACCGTGGCCGGGGCGGCTTCAGAGGTAGAGGAGGAAGTGGAGGGGTCGGCGGCTTCCGAGGCACCAGAGGACGTGGAGGCACCAGAGCGGGTTATGGCAACCCCCGAGGAGGATTTCGTGGTGGCTTCAGAGGTGGACGCGGTGGACGGGAATTTGCAGATTTCGAGTACAGGGTAAACACGTGTTTACAGACCTAATTGTTGAAGCTCATTGCTTAACCCTATCACACCAGTGGTTTTCTTTCAATTTATCTATGCCAGCATTAGACGGAGGGGCCTGCAGGTAGCTTGCTGTGCAGGAATAGAAACTCCTTGGAAGATAAACAGAGGTTGAGAGTTTGATTCCACAGAGTGTTTCCTTGATAGGGACTGGGTTGAATGATCCATAGTGCCCTTGGGAGCTCTGTGGCTCGATGATGATGCCGACATAAAGACACATGAGAGGCAGCAGCTTTTTTTTTTCTCAAGTTGCCTTTCTGCTTGCCTTTCTGTTTTCCTCCCAGTTTGTCCTTCTGCACAATGTTCTGACCCTCAGGGCCCCCTCCCTTGAGTGGCTCTTAGACAAGGATGTCTCCTAGTTCCACTGGGAGATGCTGCCCATGGGATCTTGTTCCTGGACAGCAGTACGGATTTATCCCAGACATAGAGCTTTGAGGGTTTGGGGTAGGGGCACAGGGGTGGGGAATAATAGCCTTCTGTAGCTGGAGCCTTTGCCTGTCCCTGTGTGGTGTGATTTATGCTTGGACTAGAAATAATGCTTATCTTGTTTCCTTTTTAATTTTTTTTCTTTTTTAGAAAGACAACAAAGTTGCTGCCTAGCCTGCAGGGAGATTGAAAGCAGGTGGGACTAGTAAGAGCCTGAAGGTCCAGAAAATGGCTTACAAAGAATTAACTAAGTTTGCTGTAAAACATGTCACCAGCACTGGGCAGGGGTGGGGGGAGGGGTGGGATGCTTCTGATTTCAAAGGGTGAGGAGCAGGAACCTTTCAGGAAAAAAATGGCCACCGTCAAAAACAGTGAATATATTTGAGATAGAATCCTTAAGTAATTTCTTATATATAGTTAGAATATAAAGCAGTACTTCAGTGGAGTTTAAGTATTTTTTTCATTGCAAAGGATTTTTCGTAACCAAAATTGTACTTGATAATTGCTGCAGGCTGCAACGACAATTGTACGCAGAAGGCCGTCAGTACTGTGAGTGTGTTGATCCAGTGACAGTTGTTTTTTGGAAATCCTGTAATCTCCCTTTGAGATAGTTGTCCTTTTTGTCAAGTCGGGTGCTGGGCTGTAGAGAACTTGATTTGTCAGTTTCAAAAATAAAAATGTAAACACAGTAAATCCTGTTTCTTGGGCAAAGGAAAACTTTTTATAGTTGTACAATTCTGTGATTATCCCATTGCCAAAGAAACACTAGGGACTTTGTATAGCTGTATAAAAAGCAACTAATTTTTTAAGAATAAACCTTTTTAAGTCTACAAACCTGCTGTGCTGAAATGCCAAACACACACAAGTTAAGTTGTTTGGGGTTTTCTCCTTTGTAGCTTTCCAGCTTTAAACTTGTTTGATTTTTCTATTTTGACTATAAATAAACATTTGAAACGTTCTTCCATTATGCAAAACTGGCTAAAATATTCTCTTACTATAAAAAACTCATTTTGTAGTTCTTGGCAGGAATAAAGGCTAACTCAGCACTTCATGGCACAATTCCAGGTACTTATGAGTGCAATTCCTTGAGTAAAAAAAATCACCCAGGCATCTGAGTTCTGATGTTCACTTTGATATGCCGGGGATTAAAATGTGATGTCTCCACGTGTTGATTCTGAAACTGTTGACTTTGTTTTAATATTGTTGACATACTCAATTAAAAATGATTTCATAGTGTTTTGCAGTTGCTTGAGTTTTGATGGATTGTAGCTTGGAAGCATTCACAGCTCTTTTCTTTTCTTTTTCTTTTTTTAAGACCAGTATCCCAATAGTGATTTGGTGTGGAGTACACTTTTGCCAGTTCTGAATTACTAGTTATGGCTTATTTTTGATACTAAGTTATAATTAGAGACCGTAATTTGGTAATGTGTATTTTATCTGTATACGAAAAGCCACAGGAATAAAGGGATCCAAAGATTAAAGTTTTATCTATTTACCTAAATTTCTTTTGTTTCTCCTTCATGTTCAGTACGTAGTGATAAAAATGTGGATAACTGCACTGTTAAAAATGGGAATATTTAAGTGATAGAATTGTAATTTTGTATCTTTTTGTATAGCACTATAAGGAAGTATTTTGTAATCGGTTTTTCCATATGAGGTCAAGTATTTGGCAACAGTAGACATTAGATACTATTGTTTAGAATATTTTGCATGTTAACATCAAAGCCTTTTGGAGATCCACAAATCATGACACTGAACAGTTCCGAGGGTTGGATTTTGTTTTTTGTTTTGTTTTTTAAGAGAGGGTGAGTGCTGTACTTTTGCAATAACTATGTATACTGTATAAGGTCTCCCAAATCTATTTAAAACAGATAAATTGTAAATACCAATGAGACATGCTGTGAAGGTATGAACTAGTTTCCTCTCACTGACCAATCCGTTGGCTTTACTTTTTTTGGGGGGGGGGGGTGTTGTATCCCAGTAAACAGCAGCATGGCATACCTTCTGTGTACCTTGCTACAAAAGTGGGGGTTTATTTTAAGCCGCAATAAAACCATTCAATAAAAATAGTCTTTGTAAAGTTTTTTTCAAGCCCATCTTTGCTTCATAACCTAGACTTGCTTTTGTCCCCAGGGGAAAATGGAAGTGCTAAATTCCGGTTGACTCTACAAAACTCCTCGCGGGGGAAATAAACCTGCAACCTCACTTGATTTGAATGTGCCCTTTAAAAGAGTCATAAACAGATAAGGTTTTGAAAACAAAAATATATTTTTAAAATGTTAAGCCGTTTTTGTAAGATTTCAGCCCTGAAGTTTTCTTGAAAACGGTGTGATTATTAAAAACAAAATCTGAAGTTAAACTGGACATAATCTAAACTGAATTTATACTTCAGGCAGTATTTTTTTTCTTTAAAACTGGAGGAAAAATATTTTCATTGTATGAGATTTCATCTTGTGATTTGATTGTTGGGGGGTGGGGATAGAAAGGGCAGGAACTGCTTGAAGATAGGTGATATCTCCCTGTCTGTCACCAGGATCACCCCACGGAGACAAATTGTTATTATGGCATAATTCCATTTTATGCACAGCTAACCAAGATTTTAAAAAGAGTACTGTTAGTGATATGGCTAGATAGAGAGATATTCTTCTGTCTCAGGGAGCTATCCAGCAACTACAGCCCTTGTTTCTGGAGAATTCTCAGACCGTCTATTCGAAAGCACAAATGGTTGCAAGGCCTGTCCTTCTTTAAAGGGATGCCATCATTCTTGCCTGTATAAATGGTTTGTCTGCCTGTGTAGTTGTGGCCGTGTCCCTCGCCATGGATTTCAGGCTGTAGATTTAAGCAGCTGTGACTTGCTATTGGCTTTCAACCAAAACACCTGACTTCCTTTCCATCTGCCCGGAAACAAGGTCTGCTGAGTTCAAATTCATTAAATCTTCCTTGGATGGATATTGATTGGAAATTAAAGTGTTCTGCTTATATACCGCCCCATACCACTACAAGTGGTCTCTGGGCGGTTTACAATTTTAATTACAGTGTGCCTTTTTTTTGTCTGCATTCAACACTGTACTGTCACAAAAGAAATTTAATTAAAAGACATTTTAGAATTATTTTTTGTTAGAAGTACTGATGGTTCCCTATTAACCTTTTCCATTGCCTATGAAAATTTCCAAGGTGATTGACACATTAAGGATTTTTTCAGCAAACATGCATTTTGGTACTTTTAAACACTCACAAATTCAACATTGCATGGCCTTAGTTGGTATCCCATTTGTCCAGGAAATGCAAACAGAATTTATACTTGCCTTTAGTTAGAAATACAGTGGTACCTTGTATAAAGGAATTAATTTGTTCCAAATGAAATTATGTTAAGCAAATATTCCTTTATACAAATTTCCCATAGGAATGCATTGAAAACAGAGTAACCCCTAATCGCAGCTATTTTTATGTTGTATGGGTTTGCTCCATAGACGATTCTGTTAAGCAAATTTCCCTTATCTCCATAATGTTTTATGTTGTACAGATTTTGTTATACAAACCATTTGTTATACGAGGGTCCACTGTACAGTATGGTGGTTGTTGGGACAGGGGAGCATTTTTTTGTGAGGATGATGGACATACTTTAAAACTGTGTCTGTATCCTCTGCAGAAATTTCATTCATGCCACTCAAGTCACAAGCAAAAGCTGAAGGCTTGTAACATCTTAAAATGCAAACCAGCGTTTTGTTGACTGGTGCTCTTGTGCTTCTGAAGACATAGCACAAGCCACACACTATGAAGGTTTATAGCCAAAACAGCAACTGATTACAAAATTAGACATGGTAGAGTGGCAAAATTAGTGCCACTCTACCATGTCTAATTTTGTAATCAAGAACTTGCCAGGTTCCAGAAACCCATGGGAACATCAGGTAGAAAAGGTGTCAGAGAATGTCTGTGAAGATTCTCAGTCATCCAGGTGAGTTCATCTGGAAGTTGAGACATGGCTACTGGACTTCTTTTGAGAGATAGAAACATTTCGCTGTTAATCCAAACAGCTTCATGGGTCAGAGAATGCCAAAGTCAAAATCTTGTGGCATTTCCAGGTCCAATCTGATAAGTCATCTTAAGCATAACATACCGGGCATAGTAGTAGTAAAATGAAGAAATGTCTGAATCATTGACATTGCAATTTCAGGGGATGCCAGAGTTGAAGTTCAAGAATTGGAAAAACTAGCAGAATACAGAGACCTGGCAAATGAAACCTCTTGCTTGTGGATGGGACACACTTCAGGGGTCCCCATCGTCATGAAGATTTGGGGAACAGTATCACAGCACGTCAACGCTAGCAGAGCTCCCCAAAACCCGGCAATGCTAGGAACATCACATACAGCACCCATAAAGGTTGTACAGCATCTGTTATACCAGGCGTCCGCAACGTTTTGAAATAGCAGGCTGGTCCACCACCACCCAAACACCACTGGGGGCCGGACCCCCACACACACACAGAGGCCGACATGGAAAAAAGGGAGGGAGGGGCTAGTGGACAGAGCAATCAGCCCATGATCACCCATTTTAAACTGTCCCACTCTGCTGCAGCCGCTGCCCTGACCATCTGGGTTGCAGTTGGGGGGAGCGGGGCACCTTGCCATGGCCCTCCCACTTTGAACTGCCCCACAAGCAAGTGGGCAGACTGTGCCTGTTATTTTTGAAGAAGAAGAAGAGCTGATCAAAGTGCGCCAAAGACTAAAGGGATCGCCCGCCACCAGCGAGAGCGGGACCCTTTCGGAGTTCCGTCTCTTCGCCAGGCGGAACGCCAGCCCGGGAGCCGCGGCGGGTGGGGGGACTCTTCATCCTGCGACGCGCTGCGTCCTTCCCTCTTTAGGGTCCTTCCGTCGCCCGCCGGAAGTGAGGGCAGTAGTACGCCCCCCCTCCCTGCCTGCCTCCCTCCTTCCCCGGGGTGATGATGATGATGGCGGCGCCGGCGGTCCTCCTGGGTCTTCGGGATGCCGCCGCCGTGGACCACCGCGAGGGAAGCCTCCCGCCCGGCGGGCTCCCCAGCAAGTTCGGCGGGGCTCCGGTGAGCAGCCGGGCGAGTGGGCCGCCGCCTTGGGGAAATGCCCGGCGCTCACACTGGGGTGGGGTGTGTGGGGGGGGTTAGGGTGGGACTCCCGTGGACTGCAACACCCAGCAGCCCCCGCCCCCGCCCCGCCCCGCCTTCGAGTCTTCTGGGAGTTGTGATCCGGGAGCCCCCCCCCCCCCCCCCCGGGGACCCCGGGGGGGGGGGCAAAGCCCACCGCCGGGAATCCGGGGTTTCAGAAGTCTTTTTTTCAGTATTGTGGTCCAGCCAAAAAAGGGTCGGAGGGGAAATGAGGCAGGACAGACAGAGGGGGGTGAAGAAAAGGCAGGGGTAGTTGGGGAGGGAGGACTTCTTTAGACGTGGGCCTGGCTCCTCCCTGGGGCTTTGGTTTCCGTCTACGACGTGGAGGCCCTCCCTGCCAGGACGACTGAAGAGAGTGCCGCCCCCCCCCCCGTGTGTGCCGCGCCGTGGGGTTTAGGGTCGCATCCCCTCGGTGGGTCCGGGTCGCGCTCCTGCCTGCGGGATCTGCCAGTCCGGCTTGGTGCCCCTTGTGCAGATCTCCTGCCCTCTGGAAGGCTCTCCGTTCCACCGGGTCCTGCATGTCTTTGCTTGCATCCTGGAAAGCTGCTGGGGGAAGTCAGAAAGGTGAACAACCTGGAGGGTTTGTGCAAGTGTGTGTGCGTGTGCATGTGTGTGTGGTTCCTTTGAATGAAGGGGGCCTCTCTTTTTGATCCTGTCTGTGCTGCATATAGATCCTGGGTCCTAGAGTTGTGGAGTGAAATAGTGGGAAAATAACAAATATCCTAGTGAATGGGTGTTCTCTCAGCAGTACGACCAGTCTTGTAAGGCAGAAGGATAGGGAGGTATGAGCGAGTTGTACACAGAACCGAAAATATTCCAGATTTCATCCCCAAGACCTCCAGGTAAAAGAGCAGAGGATTCCTGACTGAATTACGGAGAGATGTGGAGTAGCCGGTATAGAACTAGATCATTTCAAAGTCCAAATGGGTGTGAGATAGATTTCCATGTTTCTTGCAGTCACCCCAGTGTATTTGTGATAGGAGTTCAAAGCACTATCCTGCTGATTCATGTCGTCCAACCCCCAACTTTCCTGCTGTGTTGCTCAGTGCAAATACTGTGAAACGTTAACTTGAAGTTCACAAATGATGTTTGTGTTTCTTTTTTGCTGGTTGTCTGTGCTACCCTTCTAAAGTTGGAAGGTGTTACGATCCCAGTATTTGGAAGTACCAAGGAAAGGGACACAAGAATGGAAGCTGAAGCAGGTATTGTGTGGCAGCGAGTGCATTTTCTTAAGATAGCAACATATGGATAGGGTCAGATTTGGTTTGTGACAGGAACATTCAGGAAAGTCATCTTAGGTCTGAGTTTTCTTGAGGAAAACATGCTTTTGGATGTAAAGCCATGTTATTTATGCCAGGTTGAGCTTCTGAACAATCAGCATACTCCTTTAGAACTAACTTACTAAGTTCCCTAAAGGGGATGTAAGCTTGGTTGATAGGTGGCCCCAAAAGCGGTAGGAATTATTAGAGGCCATTGATCCATCTGTGTATGTTATGCTGTGGAAGCACACACTTGGAGTACCCCTCAGGGAAGTCTGTGCATTATGCAGTTGTCAACCACAGAGAACATGTCTTATCTTACTATGTGCACTTAGGTCTCAATATACATATACAGTATATGTGAAAATTAACTGCAGAATGCCTGTAAACACAATAGCAAGAGGTGTGGTCAGGATAACAGTAAAAGCTGCATCACACAATTAAAATTATGTAAGCAGACACAATCTTTCCCAGAAAGGCTGCAACATTTTTCTGAATAATTGCTTGGATTAAGCACAGACGCAAAAATAGGCTACAGGTGGTAGGCCAGTAATAAAAATAAAAAACATTGCAAGCTTTCGGGTGCAAAACACTCTTCTTCAAAGCAGGTCCCCAAAAATGCCTGCTTTTTGCATTTGTGTTTTGTGATGACCACACGGTTCAACCCCCTCTTTTGCTTTGTTGGGTTAGGCAGTCTTTATTGTTTAAAGACATACCACCAGTTTCTCAGATGACAGAGTTTTTATTTTTTGTCAGCTTAAAATATTAACTGTTTTAGTACACCAAGAACTTGCACAGCTTCAGGGGATTTCATAGAAGGGAATGCTTCTTTCTTTTGCACTTGGAAGGGGTTGTCTCCTTAAGATGATACCTACCATTGTGCATTTGCCTTTAAAAAGAAAACAGAGTGATTTCTGAATGTTTCTGTCTTTGCTGTCTCCAAGGGGGACTGAGAAGGACTCGGCCTGAACTGTTCCTGGGTGGGGCAGGCAGTTCTTGGCTAGTGACTCGGTAGCCAGCAGCCTCCCATCTTCCTGTGTCCTTGTATTTCCAGAAGGAGAACTGTGTGGTTGCTACCAGCAACTGGTGTGAAGGAGCAGATGACTGGGGAGACAATAATGACCAGGCATCCACCGGACTTTCAGCAAACTGCAGCCTTAACTTACCCAGCAAGCCAGACTGTCTGCCCAGAGAATTGGATTGCACAATGCAGTTCCAAGATCTGACTCTAGGAGAAATCCAAGCGGGCTCCCATCCCTTCGAATGCTGCATTCCAGCTGAGGAAGAGCCGGTCACGGCCCCCTGTTCTCCTTTGTTCCAACCCTACTATATCAGCGTAGTGGATGAAGAAGACTATTGTGGCTATGAAGATACAGATCATGCCCAAAAACTCCTAAAGGAGTATCAGCAGAGGGAGGGGGTTGACATGGCAGCGTTGACATCAGAAAGGTGAGAGATGCTTGAGTCAGGACCGGTGCTGGAGGCCCTCTTGTTTTCTGGCCACTGCTGGTTTGGCTCATCTTCCCCGAGCCAGTCTGGAATTTGAACCATAAATGGCGGCCAAATTGGGTAGTGTTCAAGGGAGAGGAAATAATTCCATGAGGGATGCTGGTTGTGATGGTCAGACAGTCCTGCTGCTGCCAGAGGCAGTCGGCCCCTCTAGATGTCAGCTGCTGAAGAAACACCAGCAGAAAGGGGATGGTTGCTCACTTCTCCTGCCTGTGGACTGTCAGCCACCGTAGGAAAAAATGGCAGATAAGAGAAGTCTTGTTGGGACTGACCCAGCCTGGCCCTTCTTGCATTTTGATTTCACTGTCAGGTGGAGTGATTTGTTCCTTATAAAATACCTGAACTTGAATGCAGTTGAAAACATTGCACTTGGAAAACACTCAAAGCATTTTAAAAAAAAGGCCACTGTAAAGTTCAGCAGCAATAATGCTTGCAATTTGCCTGATTCCACCCTTGATCTGATATTTTCCAAACTTATTTCTGAATTGGAACCTTCTGCTTTTGAGCCCAAAAAGCCAAGCATAGTGTTCAGCTTATACATATACCGTCCCATCGTGCAAAAGGATAGAAGGAAGCCCCCAGTTGGCTTTCCTGAGGACATGAGCTGACAAAGCAGGTGTCACATTCATACAGTGTTGCTGTAGACCCTTGTTATTCTAACTCCAGTGCAGCATTGGTGTGTGGATCCTATCTTGACATCTGAACCCTGGATGGAGGGGAGTTAGAAAGAGCCTTGTTTTGTTTTTTTCTGGGCTGCTGAGAGTGAGCTGCAGTTTCCGAGGAAGAAGATTAGTTGAAGATTAGTGGCCGTTCTTTAATTCAAATGTCCCACTTTGGCATGTTTCAAGCATGAGACAATCTGCTGAACAAATGTTGTCATTTATTCACCTGCTAAATAGAAAACATGCCTGAGCTTCTGTTAAGATTTTGGTAATGTTAACAAAAAGCTTGCATATTGTATGTTTTTTAAACTTTTAATTAATGGCCTATAAACATATTGCCTATTATTGTGTTTGTATTTGGGAATGGTCACATGGCTCCCTGCTTTTATTTCAGTGGTAATTGTATGATTGCCATAATATTGGCATGTGTTTCCAAATTTTATCTAGTTACCCACATGTTGGCTGCAGTGAGATATACGAGAAGAGCGCAGCAGAAACAAGAGACGTGGTGTTCCATAAGTTTATGAAAAGAATTTCTGCCTGTCCAGAGCAGATCTTAAGGTAAGGTTGTCTCTTTGCTTCATTTGTATGTATGGAAGAACTTGAGTGTAAATTCTCAGTAGTCTCAGCCTCTCAGATGAAGACAAGGAACAGCAGGATGCCCATCTTTGCCAATGAGGAGGGCCAGGAATGTTATTCTGCCCACAGAAGAGTTTGTAGGAAAGCATCTATATTTCAAGACTCTTGAACACTGGATGTGTATGAGAGAGAAAGAGAGAAAGGACCAAGAAGGGTCTGATCTGCGAAAGGTCTGGTTTCTGTGGTATAACAAAAGGTATGCATTTTGCTTCTTTGGACCACTAGGTACTCCCGGGGTGGCCAGCCTTTATTTATCACCTGCCCTCCAACAGATATCAGGACAGCAGTCCCACCCTGTAACCACTGCAGAAGCAGGAGGATTTTTGAATTCCAGCTTATGCCAGCCTTGGTCAGCATGCTCAAGAGCCAAGATAGAGGTACGAAAATGGTTATTAAAACCTGAAATAATGGCCGGACTTCCTCCTTTTTCTTTCCTTTTTCCAATGTACCTGTGGGAGTTTGCTGGAGGAATTCCAAGCAAACTGTTACAGAAAGAAAGAGACAGAGAGAGATAGGTGCCTTTTTTCCAGACCAGCTGGTCAGGACACAGAGAGACAAAGAAGTGGTGGTGTCTGGCCCCTCCCAGAACACCTGCTTTTATTCATCAAGTTCATAAGCAGAGATTGGAGCATCTTATGAAAGCATTGCCTCTAATAGGGGGCAGTTGCCCTTTAGCCTTCTTTGCCCTGCCTCAAACCAAAGGTGAAAGGGAATAGGTCACTTCCCCTCAGGGCTGCCACGTGGCGAAAGTCAGGAGAGCATTCTCTGCTACTGCAACTTCCCCCAGGAAACATGCTCCTCAAAGAAAGGTTCCCCATGCACGTTTAAGAAACAGATCCATGGATGCTTCAAAAATATCTTGATGTTTATATATTTAAGGCATAAAGGGGTTATCTAATAATCTTGGCAGATACCCTACCAATACTGTAGGTCTGATGTGGCCAGACTGATCGCTCTCCCTGCCTCGATCACCACTATCAATTGTGGAGAAGAGAGTGATGGGTTTCCATTTTCAGTCTATTGCAATGTTGTTTTTTACTTGTAAGACATCTTTGAAGGATTTCTATGCTGAAAGGAGGCATATTTGTGCACTAATGAATAGAAATAAATAGTTCACATTGAGACCCTAAAAGATCCACATATACACTGGCAAAAATGTGCCCCTGGCGATAAGCCTTTTTAGGGACAGCTTGTTAGAACAAGGTTGCCTCATGCAGAAAGAGTTCAGATTATATATTTAATAATTTCAATTTAATGTTTATTAACCCGTCACGTTGCCGGTTGGATAACTCAGTGAGGTATGTGACTGTGGAGCCAGAGGTCAGGAGTTCAATTCCCCCACTGCATGACAGTCAGCCCAGGTGGCCTCGGGCAAGCTGCACAATGTTCCCAGGGCACCCCAGACGAAAGGGGATGGGAAATCAGTATCTGAGGACTCTAACTGGAAAGCCCTGAAAAGGGTCCCCATAAGTCAAATTTTACTTGTTGGCACATCATTGTCATTATTATAATAAATGCTTCGATAAATAAAAATAAAATATATTTACATTATTGTCTTGCACTCCTGAAAAACATTTTTTCTTTACCCTACCAGAGGTATCAGTGGAGTTTGGGACAGCTTTAGTGTTTACGTGTGAGAACAGCTGCTGGCCAGCCAATCAGTCAACGCCTTTGGAAGAATTTATTTTGGTACAAGAAGACCCAGATCAGCAACTTTTTAAATAGATTCTGTTTATTTTCTTGCATAAATAAAGTTGTGTGTTTGTGGGCATCTGTATTGTGTGGTGTGTTCTTCATGCCAAAGGTGCCACCATTTGTGGGGTAGCAAGTGAGGGAGGCATGGCCAAAACTGGAACTTCTACAGAAAAGCAATGACCTGCTTCCGCTGCTGCCTAGTACCAAAGTAAGTGCTTTTTGAAAGGAAGGTGCCTTCTTTTTATTGCAGTGCCCCATGCTTTTATTTCATAAAAATAGCACTCTGATGCTCAGGCATAGCTGAACCCTTTCCCAAGGAGAAAGGTGGGGTAAAAATACCCTAAAATAAATAAATAAACCCTCCAGCAAAACTGCACCAATGGGCTAGGACAAGCCAGAAGCCCAGTAGGAAATGCTGCACTGGAAGTGTGGTGGTGCAGGTTGGGAGAGAAGGACTCTGGCCCTGCTCTTCTTCCTTGGGCTCCCTGCCCCCAGGTCCTGTGTGGAGCAGAGCAGACAACAGGCATTGTCCTCCCAAACCCATTTCAGTTTTTGGAGGGTGCTTGTCTGGAGACAAGAGGAACCAACTTTCGCCCTTCCCCTCTTCCAGTCTTGCAGGGGTCTCCACTACGGATCAAGTGCAGGGGTGGCCAACTATAAATCAAAGTGAAGTGCATAGCTGTGCTATCCAAACCGGGAAATGCTTTCATGCCTGTTTCTACAATATCAATTGTCTCCACATTGCCTTTTTCAGCTTCAGCATGCATTTAATTTGATTTTTCTTGTTCTTGTTTGTTGACTTATTTAAACTGCTTTGTCATTTTTATACTGTGAACTTCCCAGAGCAGTTACTAGTTACTTACTTATTTATTTATTGTTGCATTTGTATACCGCTGCATCTTCCATAAGGAACTCAGGGCGGTGAACAATAAAAACAAACAGGGAAGACAAGCAAAAATATAAATAGAAAACAATAAAAAGTTGGGAGGTACAATACCCCTCCCCCCCCCCACAAGAGATGGCATTGGCAACTTGAAGTTGCTCAGGATACTTCATGGTAATGAACTATTTGAGGATCTTTAAAAATAGTTGTTCTACATAAAGATGGCCTAGGCTGTAAGCAGATTGCCAACACCCTGAAATTGAGCTGCAGCACAGTGGCCAGGACCATACAGTGGTTTAATAGGACAGGTTCTACTCAGAACAGGCCTCACCATGGTCGACCAAAGAAGTTTGAGTGCCTGTGCTCAGCGTCATATCCAGAGGTTGGTTTTGGGAAATAGACATATGAGTGCTGCTGCCATCATTGCTGCAGAGGCTGAAGGGGTGGGGGTGGGGGTCATCCTGTCAGTGCTCTGACCATACGCCACTGTACACTGCATCAAATTGGTCTGCAGAGCTGTCATCTCAGAAGGAAGCCTGCTCTAAAGATGATGCATAGGAAAGCCCGCAGACAAGCAGGTGAAGGACATGGATTTCTGGAACCATGTCCTGTGGTCCAATGAGACCAAGATAACCTTACAGTGGTACCTTGTATAAAGGAACTAATTTATTCCAAATGAAATTCTGTTAAGCAAAATTTCCTTTATACAAATTCCCCATAGGAATGCATTGAAAACAGTAATCCCTAATCGCGACCAATTTTATGTTGTACAGACTCGCCCCAGAGGTGATTCTGTTTGTTAAGCAAATTTCCCCTATCTCTGGAATGTTTTGTGTTGTACAGATTTTATGTTATACAAACCGTTTGTTATATACAAAGGTCCACTTTTTGGTTCAAATGGTGTCAAGTGTGGCAACCAGATGAGAAGTACAAAGACAAGTGTGTCCTGCCTACAGTCAAGCATGGTGGTGGAGATGTCATGGTGTGGGTCTGAGAGTGCTGCCAGCTCTGGAGAGCTACCGTCCATTGAGGGAACCATGAATGCCAACCCAAGGCAGGCAGGCTTTCCGGCAGTCATCATACGACCTGACTGTGGCCTGGGAGTGGAAGTTTACAGGAAACCCAGCTGCACACATCACTACTTACTGTTTGACTCCCACCATCCATTACAACACAAATTAGGAGTCATCAGGACCCTAAACCACAGAGCAGAGAGCATCCCCACTTCCACAGAAACCAAGAAGATAGAAGACAAGAAAACAGCACTTAAGGCCTGTGGATGTCCAAAGTGGGCCTTCAACAAAGCAGTGGGCCATCCCAGAAGAACAAGGGATCAGCCTGAGACCCAGACCCGATGGAGGAACCTGGTCATTCCTTACATGGCTGGAGTGCCTGAGAAGCTTAAAAGGATTTTTGGCAAACACCACATCCCTGTTTATTTCAAACCCATAAACACACTAAGGCAGAGACTTGTCCACCCAAAGGATCCGATACCAAAACAAAAGGAGCAATATAGTATATGAGGTCCAATGCAGTGAGGAGTGTTCAGAGCTCTACATTGGAGAAACTAAACAGCCATTAAACAGAAGGATGGCCCAACATAGGAGGGGAAACAGCTCAGGACTAGAATCAGCAGTTCACCTCCACTTGAAGGGCCAAGGGCACTCATTCAAAAATGAGGATGTACACATATTAGACAAAGAAGAGAGGTGGTTTGAGAGAGGGGTCAGGGAAGCCATCCATGTGAGCATTGAAAACCATTCTCTCAACAGAGGTGGGGGCCTCGGCACGGTCTATCTGCCACTTATCAGGCTGTGATTTCAACAATACCTAGACAAATTAAAAATACTTCACGCCTTCACCACCAAGGCCAGAGCTCATGACCCATAATTTATGGGTTTCAGCACTTTAAGCCATTGTTCACCTAAAGGCCTATTGAGACTATTGTCCACTTAACAAACCTATTCAGGCCATTGTTCATCTTATGAGCCTATTTCAGACCAGGGTGACAAGAGGTCAAAGCGGACTATAAGATGGAGGACTCACACCAACTGTTTTTAGTCTGATAAAGCTGTTTGGATGAGTAATTATTTATTTATTTATTGAATTTCTATCCCGCCCATCTTCCCTAAGGAACTCTGGGTGGCTTACAATGAGCTGATCCAATCAGCTAAACAATACATCACAATGTAACTACACAATACAACACAGGAGCAAATGTAGCAAAGACCACACCTGTTTAAAAACAGTATGAGCACCCTTGGCATAAAACTTACAGCTAGCTAGTGAAATGTTTCACTCTCAAGAAAAAGAAGTCTAGTAGCCATGATTCAACTTCCAGATAAACTCACCAGGATGACTGGGAATCTTCACAGGCATGAATGCCAACATACTGAAGCAGAGTATGATCCCCTCCCTTGGGAGATGGGCCGCGGGGCAATAATTCCAACATGATGACCACCCCCAACACACCTCCAAAACCACCACTGAAGGTAGTCATTAAATAGCTTCGTGCAGACAGGCAGGTGAAGGGGAGGCATTGGCTTGTGGTCTCCTTGTATGTCCAGTAGTCCCAGTTTACTCTCTGGCCATGCTGCTTTTGGGAGGCTCAGAGCAGCCTGGCTGGAGAGTAAACTGGGGCTGCCAACGGGACCAAAAGCCACACACACCCCGCTTGGCTTTCCCGACGGTGTAGCACCCCATGCTACTCTTGAGGAAAGCGAGGATCCAAGAGCAGGTTTTGAATTTTCTGCTGCCTCAGAGAGGATGCTGTGGCTGCGGGGAATTCAAGAGCCTGCTCTTCTTCGATTCTCACTTTCCCCAAAGGTGCTACTCTTTGGGAAAGTGAGGGTCGAAGAGCTGGTTTCTGAATTTCCTCAGGGCCACAGACCGGGATTCGAACCCGCAGCCCGTCCTCTCTTGCCTCCCCTCCCGCGCGCCCCGCCTCCGCGGCAGTGGCCCTCCCGGCCGCTAGGGGGCCGTGCTGGGACTTCCCCGCCTCCTCTCTCTCTCTCTCTCTCTCTCTCTCTCTCTCTCTCTCTCTGAGCGCCCCTCTCTGTGGCGGCGGCGGCAGCGGCGCCCCAGCAGGAGGAGGAGGAGGAGGAGGAGGAGGAGTGGGGAGAAGCGGCGCATGCGCGGGCCTTCCCGCCGCTCCCGCCGTCCGCCTCGCCTCTCTATCTCCTCCTCGGCTTCTTTCCCGCCCGCGGCCGGGCGCCTCGCTCTGGCCCTCATGGCGGCGGCGGTGTCGGTGTCGGCAGGGTCGGCAGGGGCTCCGGCGGGGGGTCTGGTGGGGCCGCTGGCGGAGTGCGTGTCCGGGGCGCGGGTGCTGGTGGTGGGCGCCGGAGGCATCGGCTGCGAGCTCCTCAAGGACCTCGTCCTCACCGGCTTCCTCCGCATCGACGTGGTGAGAGAGAGAGAGAGCGGGGGGGGAGAAGAGGGGGGAGGGGGGAGGGGGAAGAGGGAGGCCCCCCCGCCCCCGCCACCACCGTCGCCTCAGGGGGCCCGGGAAGGGAACGGGAGGGAAGCCCCCTTGAAAGAGGGGCCCGTCCGGGACGCCGCCTCAGCTTTCTTTCTTTCTTTTTCCCCTCCCCCCATCTCCACGGGCGGAGGGGGGAGCGAGGGGGCGGGGCCTTGACGGAGTGACGCCACCGCGCCTGGAAAAGGGGACTCCCCTCATCCTCCCCCTCCCCTGCGTTCCGCGGGGGGGCGGGGCTGGCGGGGAGAGAGAGAGAGAAAGGGGGCGGGGCCTTTGCCCCTCCCTCTCCCCCGCGCGGAGCCTCTGGGAGGAAGAGCAGTCTACCCCAGGAGGAGGAGGAGAAAGAGGGAGGGCCGTGGCCTTGGCGGGAGGGAGGGAGGGAGGCCCGGCTGAGCGGGGCGGGGAGGGGGCGGGGGTGTTAACTGTACGAAACCAGAGGGAGGGTCCCTGAGGCATTCATTGCCAGGGCTGCCTCTTCCCCCAGGAAGAAGAGGGGAAAGGCCCCCGAGGCCGGTGGGCGAGAAGCCTTCCCCCCCCCCCCCGTCTCCCTCGCCCAACAGCAGGTGCCCCGCTGGCTCTCCCGTCAGAGGAACCCCCTAGGCTGCATGGAGCAGATGCAGAGGAATAATAGGAGCGTAATAATCAAAAGGGAAGCACCATTCCTGTCTTACAAGGAGGATGGACCCTAAAACAAAACAAAACAAAAGTAGGATTTCCCCAATCGCCAAGGAGAATATGGGCACCAAATAGTAATTGCCAGCAGGTTGCAGGAGATTATTATTATTATTATTATTATTATTATTATTATTATTATTATTATTATTATTATTATTATTATTATTATTATTATTATTATGACATGAACTCAAGCTTCCAAATTGGCATCTGCTTTATAAAACAGCTGTTACCCCCATCTTAACTGGAAAAGTACAGACCCCAATGTAAACTAGGTACAGTACTGATTTTTTTTAAATTGGGTGTTTGGTAGAATGAAATGCCGCTAAGCACTACAAAATATTTATTATTACTTAAAAGGACCCGCGGCCCCTTTACCTTTTCTTCCAAATCAAAAGCTTCTACAGTCAACAACAGAAACAAATCATTCTAAATTGTTTTAATAATACCTCCTTGGATTGAGGTATATCAAGATGTCTGATTGCTCCAGGACTCCAACTGGCAAGCATTCTATATGAACTGATGTTTCCCCAAAAGCCACCTCTTCAGAGAAATGGCTGAGAAGCTACTAATTAAGTTTATCAGCTCTCGCACAGAAGAGGCAGATCTAGTAACAAAGCTATCAGCAAACAAAAATGTTATATCTGTGTTTTTCAAACACAAAACCACAAACATCTAGGGGGATTGCCTAACTTCATGTTAAAGACCCCCCAGTAGACATAAAAGACCAAAAGAGAGGGAAATGTAGGGAAATGAAAAAACTGGATAGAATGCGGTTGGTAATCCCTCTGGATCTAGAAGAAAGTGGATAATCTGAATCTGTTCCAAAAAATTAAATGGGAAACCAAAGCAGTTCAAAAATACAAAATCCAGCATATAATATATTAGTCTATTTAAATCTCCTGCTAAAAACAGGACATTATTTTGATTATCCTATAGTTTAAAGTCACATTTTGAATAAAAATCTGTTAGAAGAGACTATATTGTTACTAGCCACATTAGATAATCATGACAGAATATGATTAATGTTATTTTACTTTGCAGATTAAACCAGTTAGGTTGGTACTGTCTATACAGGCTAAAAAACCAAGTGCATTATTAAATGAAGTAGATGGTGTAATCAAGTCCCTGGTTGCAAAATCATTGCATATGCAGTGGGCTGGCCTGGATCTAGACTTAACCATAGTTCATATGAGACTTTTTGAGATCCACAACAAGCCTGGATGCCGCCTGGGATGCATCTGTTCAGATGGTTTATGTGACTCTTTGCATGGGAGCACCTCCTGGCTGAATTCCGTGGAGTACTCCTACAGGTCTGTGGCCTGCACTTATGGAGGGAGCCCCATGGACCAGTGGTTTTGCTCTGGGTTTCTTGGAGTGGGGTATTTGCAGGAGTCAGAAATTTTTCATTATGCAGTCTTCCCAAAGGAGAAGAGACAAGCCCAGCTACTTTGTGCCACTGGGCCAGATCCTTCTTCTCTGTAACCTTTAAACAGGTGACAGTTGCCATTTGCTTCTTTGTTGCCCTTTGCTTTTGTTTTCTTTTGTTTTTGCTTATTTTTGGGGGGGGAGGGTCCCATTTTACATTGTATCTGGGTTTGTGTACATTGTTACTATGCCTCTTCCAGAATGTTCTTCCCTGTGTGTTTTTGCTTTTATTTCTTTTGATTAATGTGTAACCGTTACTGTGTTAACAGTAGGCCCTTGATCAACTTGAGTTGTTTCAAAGAGAAAACGGAATATAAATGTTTTAAAACAGGTGAAATAAAACAGGCTTCTCAAGCGATATTCTGTAACTGTATATGTAACAGCCCAGCCTTGCCTGCTTTTGATCTGACCTGCCTCAGAATACCCTGTGAATTAGACGTATCAATAATTTGTTCATTGGCATTGCTGTAGGTGTAACCAGATGTGAGGGTTCAGTCTTTGCCCAGACATCCCGCCCCTCCAGCTTCAAAGAAGGCATGTCTTGAAACAAATAAACGAAACTTTGATTTGGTTCTTCCACTACAACTGAGGTTCTTTTCCTTACAACAGTTTCAACATCCTTAACTTCTGTAACAAATGGGTTGTTTTTAAACTCATAGTTGGGAGTCCTTAAAGAGAAATCAAATTCCCCTCCTCCACCTGGGGAGAGCTGATTCCACCACTGGTCTCCTCCTCTTTTTCAAAAAGGCGCGGCTCCCCCACTTGCACCCCAACCTCCGAGGTGAACTTGGGTCCAGGGCGTCTCTGGTGGTGGGAGCGAAATGGATAGTCGTCTCTCTGGGTTAAGTCCATCTGGGTGTTCAGTTTCCCGGCCTTGGCCTCCTCCTGTAGCTTGGCCAGCCATTGTTCCAGTTCCAGTTGTTTTCTTATCTCCTTCCTCTTGCGGTTATACTCGCGGGCTTCTCTCTCGCCCCGATAGGAGCAACCTTTCTTTCGTACCCAACGCCTGTAGCTCTCCGCCTCCTTCTTAGGCATCATCATTCTTTCCCACTTCCCTGTCCATGGATCCTCCATCTAGACCCACTCCCAATCTGGGGGGAGTACACATGGCTGCCACTTTTTACAGTCTCCGAACCCCACCTCCACCACCTCTGATTGGTGGGACCTTCCCGCCTTTTTCTCGCCCCCTCTTCTGGTCATACCCGGGTTCTCTTCCTTTTCCCTCTTTTTCTGTTCCTCTATTATCTTGAGAGCATCATTAAACCCTTTCCTAACATTGCTCTATCCAGCTTGGGTGGTGCCTTGGGTTTCTCCCTGCTCTTCTGCTTCTCCAGCCATTCATCCCTCTCCATCTCTCGCTGTGCAGGTGTCACTCTCTCTCCTTCAGAGAAATTCCCCTCACACATCCCCCCTTCCAAGAGGGACGCCTTCACCATAGCTTCTCCATCCCAGGAGCCCTGTCAGGAAAAGAAATCTGTGTTAATGTGTTGCCCCCCCCTTTCTATAATGGTTGGAGAAGGCAAATGGTTGTAGGGCCAAATACCACCTAGTGAGCTGAGGATTCGTTTCCTTCATCATTTGCAACCACTTCAAAGGGGCATGGTCTGTGACTAAGTGGAAAGGAGCCCCTAACAGATAATACTTCAGGGCATTCGTGGCCCACTTGACAGCTAGGGCCTCCTTTTCTATTACAGCATATTTATACTCCCTGTCAGATAGTTTTATACTTAGGAACAGAATAGGATACTCCCGCTCTCCCTTCTTCTGAGCCAGCACCGCTCCTAGACCCCAATCTGACACATCAGTATATAACCAAAAGGGCAGGTTGAAATCTGGGGTATACCTGGAAGGTATATCACATAGGGTGTCTTTTAAGTCAGAAAAGGCTCTCTCTTGGGCCTCCTCCCAAACCACTATTCGGGGTTTTCTTTTCTTCATCAGGTCGGTCAACGGGGCGGCCCTAGTCGCAAAATTAGGAATGAAATGCCGGTAGTACCCAATCAGCCCCAAGAACTGTTGGACCTCCCTTTTGGTATGAGGCCTCCTCCACCCCGATATTTTAGTAACCTTATCCTGTAAGGGTTGGATTTCCCCCTTGCCAATCATGAAACCTAGAAATTTGACTTTAGAAAGACCAATTGTGCATTTTGCAGGATTTACCTTTAGCTCTGCGTCATCTAGGGCTTCCAGGTCTCTCCCTCCGTGCTCTAAGTGGTCCTCCCATGTCGAACTAAAGATGACTACGTCATCGATGTAGGCGGCGGAGCAGTCTTGCACCAGTTCTAGTACCCTGTCCATCAGGCGTTGGAACATGGCGGCAGCCCCATGGAGGCCAAAAGGCATATACCGGAACTGGAACAGTCCCTTGGCTGTGGAGAACACGGTTTTCTCCTTGTCCTGGGCCCTCAGGGGGATTTGCCAATAGCCCTTGGTTAAGTCTATGATACTGAGGAATTGTGCCTCCCCTACCCTATCTGTTAAGTCCCCCATTTTGGGCATGGGGTAGGAGTCGAACTTGGACACCAGGTTAACTGTCGGAAGTCGATGCAAAAGCGTAGCGAGCCATCGGGCTTGGGAACTATGATTCGGTAGCTCCGCCAGGGGCTGAACAATGGTTCAATCACACCTAGTTCGAGCATTCCTTCCACCTCTTGGTTGATGGCAGGGATGGCATGTCGGGGCCAATTCCTTCCCTTCGTCCTCACCACTGTCTCGGGAGAGGTATGGATCTCATGTTGGATAACTGAGGTCTTTCCTGGACGACTGGAGAAAACTCCTTGAAATATAGACTCCAGCATCCTCACCTGGTTTCTCTGACCTGCGTCTAATTGATCCCTTAGGGATACCCTTCCTTCCTTCTCTAGCATCATCTGTTTAGCCTCTGGGCCCAGGTCTCCTTCTTCTTGCTCTCCCCAGAACACCTCTCTCTCCACCCATTCTTTCAGCAAGTTGACATGGAAGACCTGGGACTTCTGCTGCCGGTCTGGTGTCTCTACTTCATAGTCTACGTCGTTTACCCTTCTAATTACTTTATATGGTCCTTGCCATTGAGACAGCAGCTTGGACCCTTCAGTAGGTAACAAGACTAATACCCTCTTCCCCGCTTCAAACACCCTGGGCTTCACTTTCTGATCATACCTGCTCTTTTGCCCTTCCTGCGCCCTTCCCAAGGCCTATTTAGCTAGCGTCCAGGTATCTCTGATGTGTTCTCTCATCTCTAGTATCTGCTGTAGCAAGTTCTGGAATGTCAGGATACAAGAATGGAGTAACATATTAGAATGTATATCAAGACTGTTACTGGAGTCAGCTGGCACAGTGGGGACAGGACTAGGCCAGGACCTTCTAGAGTGGGGGTCTCTGGTCAAATGCCAAGGAATCCTGCCCGTCTCTTCCGTGTAAAGGAAGCCTTGTTCTTAATGTTGCTTCTGGCTGAACAACTTCATAGGTACAGACACCTGGACATGGCAGCAGGGAACAAGTGAAGAAGTAACACTAGAAAAGGCATTGCACACCTCATCCCCATGTAATGTCTGAGGTTCTGATATCTGATGAAGCAAATCATTAATTCGAGCAACAAACCTGAAGTGTTTATAATTTATGTATTTTGCAGATTGATCTGGATACCATTGATGTCAGTAACCTCAATAGGCAGTTCTTGTTTCAGAAGAAGCATGTTGGAAGATCAAAAGCTCAGGTAAGAGCAGTTTGCAAAGTCAGTTCTTACAGAATTCAGCTTGATGGTTATGATCTTGCCACTTTAAAAGAGTGAAGATATAGTGGACTGGCCCAAAGAAATTTGGTTGCTGCTATTTGATCACGTGAATTCATACATAATTTGCTTTATCCAGTAATATTTAGTTTAGTTGATTTGTATACAGCATTTGGAAATATGGCTGATGCTTGAAGAGTGGTATTTCATACTGCTTCATTTACGAGCATAATCTGTTACCAAAGCATGGTTGTAAACCGAAATACTTGTGTATCAAAGCAAATCTCCCCTTAGGAAATAATGGAAACTTACCTGATCCATTGGGAATCCCAGTTTCCATGATTTCCTATGTGGAAATTTGCTTTGGCCGGGAGCCACAGTGGCCTACAGAGCTCTCCCTGAGCAGGGTGCTGTGGAAGCCATGGACAAGGCACACTGCAGAGGCTGTGGACAGGGGACGCCGGGCCTGGAGTACACTCCGGAAGCTGTGGATGGGTGGCACCAGCCCAGGGCCGAGCTCTGGCCCAGAAGTCACTTCTGGTCAGCGCCTGGCCCAGCCATATGGCCCAGAGGCCCATTCTGGGCATCGCTGAGGCGGTGGAGAGCCCCAGAAGCCACTCCCAGTCCATGCTGAGACCCTGGAAGCCCAGTACAGGCCCACCACATGGCCTGGAATGAGCTCCGGAGGCCCATTCCAGGCAGCACAGGGCTTACAGTTGAGGTGAGCCTTGCTCACAAACCGAGGCAAAATTTTACTAAAAATTCTGCTTGGTTTGCAAAATACTCATAATCCAAGGTACTTGTAAACCAAGGTACCACTGTATCTATAAGTCCTGTTTTAAGCATTGCATGAACTCGATTATTTCAATGAATAAATGATACTGGTTCTAGTAATTTTGGGTTCTGTGTTGATATTCTGTTGGTATTTTTGTTGTAATTGTTGCCACTGTTGTCTTGAATGATGCAGCTCCGTCCCTATTATTCTAAAATATATGTAATTAAGCAGCGGTGTATTTGCTTCCTTATATAGATTACATGTTCTTATTCTCTTTTAGGTTGCCAAGGAAAGTGTGCTGCAGTTTCATCCAAAAGCAAATATCATTGCTTACCATGACAGCATTATGAAGTATGTCAGACTTCTTTGTTCTTTATTATTTGAAATGTATAAAAGCCTGACTGCAGCAGAAAATGTGAGAAAGTGGCATTCCTCCAGGCATTTTCAGGACACATTTCCACCTTCTCTGCCATCATCCTCACTGGTGCATAGATAGATTACAAGAGAGCTACTGAGAGAAGGATTGATGTCTAGACTCGGGGAAGTGGTTCCCTCCCTCAGCCCACTCTTTTGTCCTCTCGATTGTTAAGGATCTTCCGAACAAAACTTGCTGGGTCCATTTGTGTCCTTCAGGGTGAAGCCCCTCCAGTCTGAATAGGTGCTGTTCCAGTTTGCTGTTTTATGTGCCATCAGTTGTCTCTGACTTGTGGCAATCTCGTAGAGTCTCTCGGGCATGTGAGATATCTGAGAAGGGGCTTTTCTAGTGACAACCTTTTGCCCCGGAGGGTTTCCATGTCCAGTTAGGGATTTGGACCCAACCCTTTCAAGTCCCACCCTCGTAGTGACACCATTATGGTGGCTCTCATTTCTATATGCAAAGACACCCAAATTCTTCACTTTCTAACCCTCTTTGAGTTGGTAATTAAATACCGTGCATTTCATCTGGGATATGAAATTATTCTTGGCTCCAAATAGATAACTTCCCAAAGCCATAGCCATGTCATCACCCTTGCATATTCAGAACAAAGCAGGCTGATGCCGTGAGCTGTTTTGTCTGCAAAGGCAACAGGAAGTTTTAGCCTGAAAAGGCAGAGCAAAGTCTTTTATTTGAGCTGTAAACAGATCTTTTGTGGTATGTTTGCAAAATGGTGCTGAGAGTCTCAGTCAGATAGTCACCAGTCCAGAAATATCACAGCTCATTTAATTTTGGCTTGAATTATTTTTATCTCTTGATTCAAAAAAAAGACATTTTTTTAAAAAATGGAGCTCACTCATGTCACCTCTTGGCAGATTGTAGAACTAGTGAAACGGCACAGTTTGTCAGACATTTTTGTTGGAATGATTATTGTATATGTCTGCTGTATCAAAAGCTGCACATCTTTGCTGAACCATTTTCTTCCCTTGCAGCCCTGACTATAATGTGGAGTTTTTTCGGCAGTTTACACTAGTCATGAATGCCCTGGATAACAAAGGTGAGATCCCTCTTTCCTACCTGGAGATGAGCGAGACATGCAGTGTTGCCTTTGCTGGGGCCCTGTGATGATTTGGTGGGGGTTCGTGTTGACCTTTTCATAGTCTTCTGCTGTGTATACACTTCCCTTTTTTTCTAAGAGTCAAAGGTAGAATTCTGTTAGGAAAAGGGCACACACAAGGCCAACCGGTCCCACAGAATTTCTTTGTTGCATGACTAATTTAGCAGTCAGCCATGCAGAGGAGAGCCCACTGAAGGAGGGTGCCGTTGCGCTGTTTTCTTTCCGCTGTCGCATAAACCAACAAGATTCCGGCTCCAGTGTTTGGAGAAGTGAATATCAGAGTCAGTCCTTCTCTTTACATGATGCACTATTGAACGTATTCCCAACTGTATTTCCCTCAGATCAGTAAATGCCCATCCCACAAGTGCTACCCAGGTGCTCGTGATTTGGGTGGCCTCGCTTAGAGAGGCCCGAAAGGTTTCTACTCGGAACCGGGCCTTCTCTGTGGCTGCCCTGTGGCTTTGGAATTGTATTCCAAGTGACAACCGCCTGGCACAATCCCTGCCTGTTTTCCAGAAACCCTTAAAGACTTGGCTTTACCAAGAAGCCTTTGAGTAATTGTCCTTGTTTGCTTTTGCCCTTTATTATTTTGCTTTATTTTTGTCTTTATGCTTTCCCAATTTTATTGGGTATTTTGTTAAATTGTATTTTACTGCTTATTGGCTACTTTTATGCTTGCTTGTATGTTTTGTTTTATTTGTTTGTTGTTGTTTGTTTATTTTTGAGTTGTCTTTGTACAAGCTGGCGGTATACAAATGCTAAATAAAGTAAAGTAAAATTGCCCTATGATGAAAGTTAAGGACCACTTCCTTTACCTCACAGAAAAAGTGGCAGCATAACTTTTGCAGTGCTTGAACATTACAGAGATTGGGCTAAAGGGCAGCTTCCTGTTGAATACCAAATTAGAGTGTTTTAAAAGTCAGTGGCTGATTTCTAATTTTCCCCCCTGTACACAACAGCTGCCCGTAACCATGTGAACAGAATGTGCCTGGCTGCTGATGTCCCCCTTATAGAAAGTGGGACAGCAGGCTATCTTGGACAAGTAACTGTCATAAAAAAGGTATGACATAATTTTCAATTTTTGTTTGCTGTAGCAGTAAGATTCCCTAAAACGTCGTCTTCGCTGAAGATGTCTAAAGACACGGGCGAGGGGTTGTCTCACTCTTTTGGCCTCTTCCTTCCCTGCAGGGAGTCACAGAGTGTTATGAATGTCAGCCCAAACCAAGCCAGAAAACCTTTCCAGGCTGCACAATCCGCAACACCCCTTCCGAGCCTATTCACTGCATTGTGTGGGCAAAGTACTTGTTCAAGTAAGTGGGTTAACAAAGCCCCCGGGCCGTGTTGTACGGCTTCCTTCGTGCTCTTGATGACTTGGGCATCTGTGCTGCGAATGTACCAGGTGACGCCAGCTTAGAGCCTGGCCTTTGCGACTAGTGTTTGGTGATGGTTTATTTAAAGGCAGGAGAAAGTATGGAAGAATCCTGCCAGGCATGTAGGACGCATTAGTTTATGAGTGGCATAGCAGAATGGAGCTGGCCTATCCTGTTGTGTCCTATGTTGCCTTGAGTGCAGACTTCCTGTCAGAAGATGCCTCCCGTGTTCTAGCCTGCCGTGTGCTCGAGTGCCGTTAACGGAAAAAACCAAAATGGCCACAGTAAGAAAATGAGAATGAACCCATTGCAACAGTTTGTTGTAGGTCTCACTTGTTGAGGGACATTAAATTTCCGAGTTTTCTCGAATATGAAGCACCTCTGAATTCTTGTCACAATGCACATAAATAGATGGGTGGTTTTGCCTCTAAAAATCTCCAAAATATGACTGCTTTTAGAAATCTAAAATTCCCTTCTCATTTTTCAAGGGGGAGGGGGGCTGTGTCTGTGTGTGTACGCACCTGTATAAGTGTCACTTCATATATTTTCAGGCAAGCAGCTTTAAATGTAGAAACAAACCTATGTGTTAATGGCAGAATATATATAGTCTGCATCAACGATATGTTTGCAATTTGCTAAGAGACATTTCAGTCTCTACCAGGAGAACACATACCTTATGTTTCAATTCGCAGTCAACTCTTTGGAGAAGAAGATGCTGACCAGGAAGTGTCTCCTGACAGAGCTGATCCTGAAGCCTCTTGTAAGTGTGAAAACGGAGGAGTCTACAGTCTTTCCATTTCATTACTTCTCTTATATATTTTTTCTGTTGCTCACTTGGCTGCTCTGGGTGGGACTTGTGTACCACTCAAGAATCTATCCTTTCCCACAGTGACAGTGTCAAGTGGTTCTGTGCCTTGCGTGTGAAAGAAATGTCACCCGCCAGTCATCTGAACCTCCGAATCCCCTTCCTAGCAAACACAGTGTGTCCTGTTGTCTGCAGGGGAGCCGGCAGAAGCGGAGGCCAGAGCCAGAGCGTCTAATGAAGATGGCGACATTAAGCGCGTTTCAACCAAGGAGTGGGCTAAATCAACAGGATATGATTCAGTCAAACTCTTCACTAAGGTATTGGTCCTGCCTCAGAGGAACCTCTGCGTGCCTCATTGTACGTTGTAGACTGAGGCAAAAATAGCATTGGAGATGAGGGGGATTTCAGTGGGTTTGGCACCAAGTCCCCTCAGCTGTTATGTAAATCTAGTGTTTACCCACTAAAACATGATTTTAGCTGATCTGCCAGCGAATAACATCATAGGTTTAAATTGTATGTTATTTTATGTCATTTTAACTTAGTTTTTATTATTATTTACTGCATTTTTATTTTTATTTTATTTTATTTTATGAATTATATGTGTTTATTCTGTATTGTATTGATTAACTGTTGTTAACTGCCCAGAGTGTCCTCGCTGCCAGATACGTGATATAAAAATCCAATAAATAAAAAAATAAAAACATACTGTAATTAGGACTTCACACAGCTACTTATCTGTCACTTTAAAAAAGATATCCATCAGGAAGGAGAATTGCTGCCGGTGGAGATATGCAGGGGCAGCGATTATGCCCTGCCACTTATGAAATGTGAAGCATATCAGGGACGCCACACCAGAGGTGTTGCAACTCTTGGAATTGCCTGTATTTGTATGAAGTCTGCTCTCGAGGCCTGGAGGTATCCACCAGTGGGGCTGGAGAGGAACCGGTTTGAAATGTGCTTTTAGAAATCAGAGAGACAAGGTGCTTCCCTTCATCTCAGGCTTGCTTTCCAAATTTGATTTTTCCAGCTTTTCAAAGATGACATCAGGTACCTGCTCACCATGGATAAATTGTGGAGGAAGAGGAAACCTCCAATTCCCCTGGATTGGAATGAAATACAAAATCAAGGTCAGCAGATTTTGTCTTTTTATGGCTTCAGTTGTTTTTTGGGGATGGGGGTGGGGGTTAACTGTGTTGCCCCATTAAAAATGGACTTCATTGCCAGGTTCCAAGAGAGCTGTTGCCAGTGTTTGCCTTGTGTGTTGTGTGATTCTTAGATGCATTCACTCATTTATTGGATCACAGTTGTTGCTGGGGTGATGGTGATCTTCACAAGGAGTTTACAGCGTACACATTTAAGTGTGCCAGACTGAATTATTTGTTCTCACGTATTCCTCTTTCATAAGGTGTGGCACTGGTACCATGAATTTCACCAGCTTACTGTATGTATGAAAATATTGCAAATGGTGGTAATATTATAACTGAGCAAAACATTTGGGTGGGTGGGAGTGGAAACCTATTTCTAGCTAAACCATTCAGAGTGGCCAGGCTGCAAGACAGGCAGTATTAAAATCCAGTCAATCAAAAATAGACGGATGGAAGAATGGGTGGAAGTGGTGATAGACACATGTGTGTAAATGGCAATGTAAAGATTTCATAGATAGTTTTTTGCTCAGCTGAGACATAATCTTGTCACAAATCCAGCAGATAATAGTTGTGGTAAGAAATCGAGCCCCATCTGCACCTGGCCAGGATCTCACCTTCTCTTCTTAACAGTCATATTTGTAGACATTTTAAAGGACATGTTCTCATGATACATGGCTAATGGTTTTTGTGGTATGAAGCATATCGGGGAGGGGGGAGAGAGATTGCATTGAGTTTGGAAATGATTGAAAATAAGCATTCTTGGATTTGTGTCCTCATACGTTTTGTCTTTAGAAGAAAACAGCAAACCCGACCAGCAGGACGAGCCTTCTTTGGGCCTGAAAGACCAGCAGGTGCTCAGTGTCAAGAGCTATGCCCGCTTGTTTTCCCAAAGTGTAGAGACTCTGAGAGCTCAACTGGCAGAAAAAGGTGATGGAGCTGAACTTGTATGGGATAAGGTTAGTTCAGTAAATGCTTGCGGATAATCAACCTGCTGGGCTTCTAGCTCAGTCCTCTTCGTGGGCAACTGCCAAGGGTCAGACCCTTCAGAAGAAAACACCTTAACATTAAATTTGCCCTTTGGGAGAACTTGTGTTTATTGTACCTGAGGTGCCTCTTGATGCTGCTTATTCTTTGCAACCTCTAATGCATGGGAATTTGGGACAGCCAGTGTGCTAATATTATGCTTTTCCTGAATTTTTGATGAATCCATACATGTAATGATCCCTCATTGGGCTACACGATCCTAAACAAGGTCATTACTGAGCTGGAGGAAGTGCTAACATGTGAGGCTCTCTGCGGAATTCATTCAGATGAAGTTAGGAGCCACACTGCCACTCTCTGCAGCTGGAGAGTTTCTGGCCTCCCTCTTTGGACAAGGAGGTCCCTGCAACCCCAGTGCCTTTGCCTTCCAGCAGCATCTTCAGAATTAGACAGGACGGCTCTTTATGTGCTTCTTTCTCTGTGGAAGAAGCAGGACACACATCGATTGAGAAAGGGGCGGCATTTGCTCCCAGGAGGTGTGGCAGTGACTGAGGCAGGGAGGTGTCTGGGCTTGTTTCCCTGACGGGACGTCTTGTGGCGCATGCAGCCCTTAGATCAGGGGAGGGACACCTTCCATCTCTTGAGCAGGAGCTTGTCACTCCCACTGAAGTTTCACAGACAGAGACAACCTCTGCTGGAAAGGTAGGCGGTATACCGAGGACTCCTGTTTTTAAAGGAGCCACTTCATGGCTGCCGTTGTCCCAAATGGGCATCCCATGGCCATCATCGCAAATATAAGGCAGGGCCTTGAGCTGCTGCAGCAAGACCTTAAGGTCAAACTGCTGGGGCATAGAGCCATCTTGAGTTGTTCGAGTCTCACTCCAGACTCTTCCCTTGATGACAGGACGATCCTTCGGCGATGGATTTTGTCACATCTGCTGCAAACCTCCGGATGCACATCTTTAGTATGAACATGAAGAGCCGGTTTGACATCAAATGTAAGCATCCAAAGCTCTTCTGTGGTCCTCTTCTCTTCCCTTTCTGGGAGAAATGCCTGACTCCTGCTTCTCTTCACAGCAATGGCAGGAAACATCATCCCTGCTATCGCTACTACAAACGCCATAATAGCCGGTCTGATCGTGCTGGAGGGCCTGAAGATTCTCTCTGGAAAAATAGACCAGTGCAGAGCAGTGAGTGTCATGTGTTGTTTTCTCTCTCTCTCTCATTGCTCTGCTCTTCTGCTTGCTTGTAACCAGGGGGTTCCTCTCCTTTCTCTTTTCCCCAAAGATCTTCCTTAATAAACAGCCAAACCCAAGAAAGAAGCTCCTTGTTCCTTGTGCTTTGGATCCCCCAAACCCAAACTGCTACGTGTGCGCGAGTAAGCCAGAGGTGACGGTGAAACTTAACGTCCACAAAGTGACCGTTCTGACACTGCAGGATAAGGTAAACCAGCAGGATTTGCGTTCAGCTCCTGCCTTTTCATGGAGTGGCCAGAATCCTCTCTGGGGATTTATGCTATGTTAAGTAAGCTTGCATAAATCATGCAGGTGAATTGCCACTAGTTTATGAGTTGTTATTCATATTGCAAGTTGTCACATGTCTTCACATGCAGCTAGGTCTGTGAACAGCTGCTGATACACTGATGACCATTTGCTGCTCAAATGTACAGAATTACTCTTCCACCAACATAAATTCTCAGTCGGATTCTGAGCATTTTTTTAAGATCCCCGCGCAATCTGTTTCTCACTCTTTGCTTTTTCTAAAAGGCCCCTTTTCTCAGTCTGGCTTCATTGAGCATTCATCTGTTGCCCACTCACCATGACTGTCATCCATTCATCTCATGTTACATTTTTGGTAATACCAGGGCTCCTTTCAAGAAGAAGGAAACATGAGCCTTAGCCCTTCCCTTTTTTCCCTTGAAATACTTTGGGACGGTGGAGATTGCAGAGGGCTCCTGTAGAGGTACCTCTCCTTGGAGGAGGCACTGGACAAACCAGGGTTCCTTGGGCTGTGCAGTCAGAGTCTCCTGGAGTGAAAAATGGAGCCTCCCTGGCTTGTTTTGTGGGCTCGGGGGAGTCACATGTTCCCTGACTTTGCCGTAGCATATTTGTCCAGTATCCTGATACAAAGAAGAGTTTTGGCACAGAAGGCCAAGAACCCATGGCTGGTGTCCTTCAGAAATCTGTTACGGATTTGTATCTCCAATCCATGTTGGCAAGCAGGCATGTTTTATCAGAGAATATTTGAAGCAAGGGAGGAGAGCGTGTGGACTTCAGCTTCCATCAGCCCTTGGGCAGCGTAGGCAGTCGTGAGGGAGGGTTGGGACCTACACCCCAGCAGCATCTAGAAAGCTGCAAGTCGCCCTTCCCTGTCTTAAAGCTAAGGACTGTAAAAAAAAAACTTGTCTCCATCATTAACTATACAATTGAACATGTGCTGTAAAACGCACCCTATGGGAATATGAAGAAAATGCATGGCGTTTGTGAATAGGGGTTAAGGAAGCTGTTTTTTTCTCTCCTGAAGATTGCTTCCAGATATTTTTAAGATCTCTGTTTTTTCAGATAGTGAAAGAGAAATTTAACATGGTTGCACCTGACGTCCAGATCGATGATGGGAAGGGGACTATTCTTATCTCGTCAGAAGAAGGAGAAACTGAAGGTATGGAACAGCAGCTGAAACAAGCCCGAAAGGGCATTGAAAATGGTGTGTCACCTGGCGTAGCTCCTTAGCATGTGGGGCCATGGTCTGTTCTGTGCCTGCACTGGTGGTTTCTGCAGCAAAGACATCAAGGCTGGAATTCTGCCCTTGCTCTGTCATTGTGATCCTGCCCTTGGTGGCGTGCCTTTCCCTGAGCATGGGCTTGAAAAGATAACCTGTTAAGGAGCCAAATTGGAGGAAATTTAGCTTGGAGCAGTCAGTGCCCTGCAGTCACAATATATGGGGGATATCAGGTTGAGATCAAACCAGGAAGAAGGGTCCCAGCAACTGCTGAGAATTCTTTGTTGCCTAACTGTGCAAGACACCTTGTGCTGAACTGGGATCTTCTTCTATTCCTGGGGTCTCCCACCAAAGCAAAGAAAGCAGCATGTTTGTTGCTGCATCAAAATGAACTGGATGCAGCATACCTTGTATCACATGCATGCTTAATTAAGGAGAGGCTTTGGAACCACTTCAAAGCTTGCTCAAAGTACCAAATATTCTGCTTTTTCTTTTCTTTTTCTTTTTTTCTTAAAAAAAAACAGGAAGCCCTATGCCCCTTTTAGAGCTAGGTAGATGATTCTAAACCTGAGCTGGCCTCAGACATGTCTCTGCAATCCATGAAAACGGGGGCTGAAATAAGTCTATGGGCCCAGAATCCTTTTTTTTTTTTTAAGGGCCCAGAATCCTTTTGAAGGCGGGCAGAGTGAGTGTGAGGCTACAGTGTTCCATCATCTACAGGAGGCCTGCCCAACAGGTAGACCGCGGGCTACTGGTAGCCCACGAAGGGTTCAAAAGTAGCCCCCCAACCATCAATTAAAAAGTGAGGGGATAAGTTCTTCTTCAGTGCATCTGTGAATGCACACATAGGGTTAACAGAGCCTCAGCGATGGTCACCGGAAGTTACAAGCTTAATTAGGCTAGGACCTCCCCCCCTTGCAGTGCGCCTGCTCCTCTCTTCGCGCCTTCTCTCTCAGTTCCTTTTTACCGCCGCTGCGAACGGTCACCTCCTTCTGAAGCTCCTGCAGATAAAAAGGAAAGTGGACTCTTTATTATTTTTTCTTTTTCATCCTCTCCTCTGACCTCCTCCTATCAGTATTTTTTCTTGTTTATGGCATCCGGAGCGTTATTTAAACCCTGCTCCGCTTGCCCAAATAGACTCCCTGTTTCCGACGGCCACAACCGTTGCTTATTTTGTCTAGGGGAACAACCCCAGCCCTCCTCTTGTGCAGCGTGTAAAAAACTGACCAAACCTGCCCTTAAAAATCGTTTAGATTGGCTGACAGCCTATCTTTGGAAAAAATCTCTTTTACCTATGGACCCCCAGGCTCATTCTTCTGGCCGTGCCACCGCCCCGAAGCCTCCAAAAACCAAGGCTTCCCAAAAGGCAAAGCCTGCGGACAAAACCAAGTCTAAGTCGGGATCTATCCCCAGCACGGGCTCCAGGTCTCTCTCTGCCTCCAGCCTCTCAGCTACCACTACAGGACTGTCTCAACAGATTCCGGCCACGCCTCACGACCCCCAGCTTTATGCTCTAGAGGTTCAACATCTCCACTCCTCCAGAGAGCTCAGTCATTCCCCGAGCTGGGGAACGGATTCCTCCGAGAGAGCCCGCACTATGCAGACAGCTAGGAGCCTTCCTGCCTCCCCGCTCCTAACCACGTTAGCGACTCAACAATCCACCGCCAAATCCCAGGCCGTTCGATCGCGCTCTCCGCCACCGAAGCGCGTCCGGCTTCAGGGAAGCGGCGGCCACCGAGATCGAGACGCCTCTAAGTCTCCCTCGCTCACCCACCGATCTCGGCATGCTGACGAGCCCTGCGATTGTTCCCCCCGACACCGTGAAGGACGACGTCCACTCACGGAGGCGGAAGATTCACCATCCCGTACTCCTCGCCTCCGTGAACGTCCGAGGGCATGCACTGATCTTGACTCCTCGCCCTCCCCTACCCGACATCGCCGACACAATCGCGGAGGCGTACGCACGGACGTTGAACTTTACCCGCGCCCCCGTCAGCACGATCACAGAGGGGCGCGCACTGATGTAGAAAACCCCCCGACCCGACGCCATCATGCTGGTCGATCTTCTCCGGCATGTTGGGACAGAAGGCTTAAACACCGCTCTCTTGCCACCCGCCCGTCTCGCAGAGAATCCTCCGGCACCCTGACACCCCCCCCCCCCCGCCGAGGGCGGGGCCCTCAGGTCTCGGCCAGCGCCTCGGCCGCACCTCGCTTACACTGGAGATCGAACCTCCCGCCACCATAGGTTCCTCCAGCTGGTCTTTTGCTCTTCTCAATCTGGCTCTCCTGGTCCTGCTCCCAAACGCCATAAACGAAGGCAGGCATCACCTACTGCGCCTGCTAAGCAACCCAGGCGTTCATCTGATGCCTTGCCTACCCTGTCTCCGGCGCCGCACAAAGCCTCCCGCCACCATGGAGCCCAGGAATCCCGTTGCCAGACATATTATGATTCTCCAACTTCGATGGATCAACCCATCGATTCCAACCAATCTGATTCTAACATGGACTATGTCTGACACTACGCCCACTAGGGACTGCCTTTATTCTGATGACTCTGATGCTTCTCATGAACAGTCTCCTGCCCTTCATGAGAACTTTAAACAGTACTTTCAGCTGATTCAATGCATCGCAAGGAGCATGGACCTCCAGGTCGCTCTTTCAGATGAAGACGGCTCCTGCAAATACTTTGCCCACCTTGACAAGGGCCGCTCTCCTCCTGTGCATCTGGGATTCATCCTGTCGCTTCTGAAACTATCTAAGGCGTCTTGGACCAAGCCGTCCTCCATTCTCCTCATGCCTCGCAGGGTGGATAATCTGTATAGGGCATTTGGTGAGGACACCACCTTTCTGTCCAAACACCCCCTGCCAAACTCTGTCATACTGAACACATCTCAGAACAGATCCAAATCTACCTCCATGTCCGTACCCAGCAACAGAGAGAGTAAAAAACTGGACATGATTGGCAGACGCCATTACTCTCTGGCATCTTTTTCTCTACATAATTCTAATTATATGTGTGCTATGCAAATTTATTCTCGCAAGGTTCTCCTGAAACTATTGCCATTCCTGGACTCCTTACCAGACAACCTTAGGGACAAGGCCTTGTCCTACCACACCGAAGTTCTTTCATTGGTCGACTATGAAACCGAAGTCGCCCACCACGCTGTAGATGCTGCTTCGAAACAGCTTGCCACAGCGGTTTTCCTTCGTAAATATGCATGGCTACGCACAGTAACCATTACAGACGACGCCCGCAACCGTATAGAAGACTCTCCTTTTGATGGAGAAGGACTCTTTGCTTCATCCACCGACGAGTCCCTGGACAATATACTCAAAATGAGAAAAACAGCCAAACCTTACACATATCACGGAGCATCCTCCCATCGCTCCTTTCGGACCCAACAACAATCCTGGCGTCGCCCAACCCAGTCCTACCAGCAGAGATCCACCACCTCTCGCTACTCTCAATCCACGCCGTCTGCTTCCTACCAGTGACAGCCCAACCAGTCCCGTCAGCGACAGCACCAGTCAGCTAAACACTTCAATCGCAAGCAAAAGGCCTGACTACCACTCTCTGCCTCTGCCTCCCATGGACATTCGGCTTCGTCCCTTTCTTCGACTTTGGCAGAACATCACATCAGACACCTGGGTGCTTACAATCATCAAACAAGGCTACGCCATCGAATTTCACACATTAACACCGCTGGGCCACAACTGCGCCACCTCACCATCACCTCCTCTTCTCGAGGAGATTCAACAGCTACTTCTCAAGGACGCCATCGAGTTTGTTCCTCCTGGCGACACTGTTGGTTTTTATTCCCGATATTTCACAGTCCCAAAAAAGGACTCGACCTTCGGGATCTCAATTCCTTTATTCTGACACGCCGTTTCAGGATGACTACACTCGAGGCTATCCTTCCTCTACTAAACGAACAGGACTGGTTCACGGTTATCGACTTGCAGGATGCATATTTTCATATATCTATCGCCCCAAGTCATCGCAAGTACCTTCGTTTCATGGTTGGAAGCACCACTTACCAATTCAAGGCTCTCCCTTTCGGCCTGTCCACTGCGCCGCGTGTTTTCACAAAATGCCTTGCCCCCGTGGCTGCTCATCTTCATCTGCATGGGATAAATATATTTCCGTACCTCGACGACTGGTTGCTGGTGGCACCTACACAACAAAAAGCACTCAGAGACTTGAATTATACTCTCGATCTACTTACCTCCCTAGGCCTCCAGATCAGCCACACCAAGTCAGTCCTGGTTCCGCGCCAGGTCATACAGTATATCGAAGTCACCATAGACTCCACCCGAGCTCAAGCCTTTCTCTCTCCAGAGAGACAGTACAAGATTCTCCGAACCATCCGAGGCTTCAACGACGTGCACGTCACGGTTCACCTGGCCCAACGACTTCTCAGCCTCATGGCGTCAACCACAGCCATCCTACCCCATGCACGCCTGAAGATGCAGCCCCTACAAGCGTGGTTCCTGTCCCGATTCAACCCCCAGGTACATCCCCAATCCACACTGTGAAAGTTCGACGAAGTCTGCGTTGGTGGACAGATCCTCGCAACCTTCAAGAGGGGCGTCCCTTCCATCTGGTGCCTCCTTCCATCCAACTCACCACGGACGCCAGCGACACAGGGTGGGGTGCACACTGCGAAAACCTGACGACGCATGGCCTGTGGACACAGGAACAGAGCCTTCATCACATCAACTACCTAGAACTCTTGGCGATATTCAACGCTCTCCGAGCGTTCGAGCCTGCTCTGATTTCTAAAAAGGTGCGAGTTGTCACGGACAACACCACCGCCCTCTATTATCTCAACAAGCAGGGCGGCACTCACTCCCACTCACTTCTCACCCTAGAACTCTGGGAATGGTGTTACCAGCAGAACATCTTGCTGGTCGCCGTGTACATAGCAACCAAAGACAATATTCTGGCCGACAGACTCAGTCACCTCCTCCACAATTCCCACGAGTGGTCTCTTCACCACCCAACGTTTCTCCACCTCTGCAGCCTTTGGGGATGCCCACAGGTGGACCTCTTCGCCACGGAAACCAACACCAAATGTCAACGCTTTTGTTCCCGGGCGGGCCTGGGCCACAACTCCATAGGAGACGCCCTCTCCATTCCATGGCCCAACACCCTTCTTTATGGTTTCCCCCCAATACCGCTGCTCCTCAGGACTTTGGCCAAAATTCGCCACCTGTCTCTGCAGATCATCCTCATAGCTCCATACTGGCCCAGACAACCATGGTTCCCAACCCTGGTTTCTTTGGCAACGGACTACAAACGCCTGCCTCTCCGTCCCGACATCATCTCTCGGCACAACGGCACCATCCTTCACCCGGACGTTCAGTCTCTCCACCTCACAGCATGGCTGATCACCTCTCAGTACAACGCATCATAGACAGCGCGCGTAAAGACTCAACCATCAAGTTCTACCGCCACAAATGGACCATCTTCACCTCCTTCACTACCTACTCCGGCTTCCCAGCCCGACCTACCAATTTGGACGCTTTATTAGAGTTTTTGCTGGCCCTCTTCCGCAAGGGCCTCTCCATCTCTACCCTTCGAGTCTATGTGGCTGCGGTCGTTTACCACCAACCGCCACATTCCGAAGCCTCAGCTCTTTTCCGCCACCCAACCCTCAAGCGAATCTTTAAAGGTCTTCGGAATACACGACCACGCACTGCGCTTCCTACGCCCCAATGCTCGCTCACTCTTGTCCTCAACGCCCTAACTAAACACCCGTTCGAACCTCTGGCTTCCGTATCTCTATATATGGCATCACTCAAGACATCCTTTCTGGTTGCCATCACCTCAGCCCGGCGAGCCTCAGAACTGGCAGCTCTCCGAATTGATCCCCCCTTTCTTCAATTCCATCCGAACAAAGTGACTCTGTTCCCTGATGTATCTTTCTTACCAAAGGTGGTATCGGACTTCCATCTCAACCAGCCCATCATACTGTCTACCTTTTTCCAATCACCCTCCTCGGACTTGGAGCGCACTCTCCACACTTTGGACGACCGCTGTGCCCTGCTGTTTGATTTGTCCCGCACTGCTCCACTGCGCCATACCAAGCAACTCTTTGTGAGATCGACCGACTCTCATAAGGGCCAACCAGTCTCCTCCCAGACTATTTCTCACTGGATCCGCTCGACGATTACACTGGCGTACGCGGCCAAAGGACATTCTCTCCCATCTACCCCGAGAGCCCATTCCACCAGAGCTGTAGCCTCATCCACGGCTTTTCTCCACGGCGTCACTATTCCAGACATTTGTAGAGCAGCAACATGGTTTACTCCAGTGTCCTTTGCGACGCATTATAGACTTGATGTCAGGGCATGATCCGATGCTACGTTTGGGCGTGCTGTCCTCTTTTCAATCCTTCCGTGACTACCCACCACCGGTAAGTTAGCTTGGTAAGCACCCTATGTGTGCATTCACAGATGCACTGAAGAAGAAATATTGGTTACCTACCTGTAACTTTAGTTCTTCGAACGTGCGTCTGTGAATTCACACTTCCCACCCAACCTTCCCCTCTATCCGTCACGTCTTTCTGTTTTTCTCGTTACAGTGGCGGATCTTGGGGAACTGAAAGAGAAGGCGCGAAGAGAGGAGCATGCGCACTGCAAGGGGGGTGGGTCCTAGCCTAATTAAGCTTGTAACTGCCGGTGACCATCGCTGAGGCTCTGTTAACCCTATGTGTGAATTCACAGATGCACGTTCAAAGAACTAAAGTTACAGGTAGGTAACCAATATTTCTCCACCTCTACCTCCCCCACCCCAAGGACCACCACTGCCCCAGCAAAGTTCTGGGTCTGCCAGCCCACTGTCTCAGCCGAGCAGGGCAGTTCAAGGGCCATGGCACATTGAAATCTGTTCCCTCCAGAACAGATTAATTGGTTTTCAATGCATTCCTATGGGAAATCGCTGCTCTACTTACAAAAGTTTTTAGTTATGAGCACGTGCTCAGAACAGATAAAATTTCTAAGTAGAGGTTTTAGTGTAGTGGCCCTCAGGCACTTTGGGCCGGAAAAAGTAGGCCTCGACCTGTTCAAAGTTGAACAGCCCTGATCTACAGGTTGTCCAGTGCACAAGCCAAAGAGGGACCAATGGCAGTAAGCACATTTGTAGAGTGGATATTGAAGACCTTGTGTCTGCCCTAAAGAAGTGTTGTGCATGCCAAAATGAGTGTGATAGTTTTGATCCCAAGTCCCAAAAGTGGTGGAAGAGCTTTTAATTTCTTCTTCATTGGTTTGATAAGAAATACTTCATTTTCTCTTTTCTTCCTCCCCACCCCCCCTCTGTCTTCCCAGCCAATAACCATAGGAAGTTGTCAGAATTTGGTATCCGAAATGGCTCCCGGCTGCAAGCGGATGACTTTTTGCAGGACTACACCCTGCTGATCAACGTGCTGCACTGGTGAGGACTAGAAAGCCTAAGTGTATAGGGTGAATTTGGAACCAAGAACTGTAGCCCTAGAGAAAGAACCTTTAATTTTAAAAATTTAAAGGAAGGGAGCCAAAGACAGAGGGATTCTGCATTTGTAAAAAATACAAAGTGGAGCTGGGAAGCTGTCTTGCTTTGTCTTGCACAGGAATTGCTTTTATTGTTTGTTTGTTTTTTTATTATTATTATGATGATGATGATGATGATGATGATGATGATGATGATGATGATGAT
>JAHTLZ010000065.1:2702624-2716359 GCA_023846285.1 Phrynocephalus versicolor
GATGATGATGATGATGATGATGATGATGATGATGATGATGATGATGACATATCTCAGGAAACAGGATCCAAATTTGGTTTGGAACAGAGTGCATAATGCCTGTGCGAGATGTGAATAGTTTCTGCCACTATAAAAGCCCCTGTTGAATGTGCTCACGTTGCTTCCCCTCCCCCCCCCTTTTGATCAGCGAGGAGCTTGAGAAGGATGTGGAGTTTGAAGTTGTCGGTGATGACGTGGTTGGTCCGAAGCCCTCTGAGCAGCTGCCCAAGAACATCACCAATGGAAGTGATGATGGGGCCCAGCCGTCCACCTCCACAGGTAAAGAAGCGCTGCATTCTAGCAAGTGCTGATGATGCAAAACATGACTGATAAGACCAAAAAAAAATCCATCACTTCCCCCCCCGCGGGGGGGGGGGGGGGGGGGGAGGTGAAAGGGGGGGTGGTGTTCAAGGAAACTAAAAAGTGAGGCTTTTCAGCCATTCTTGTGAGTCCACAGAAGAGTTTATTTCCCCCCTTATTCGCATTTGCTTTAAATTTGCCACATGTGGATGTGTCACTCAGTGAACACAAGAATTGCTAGCTAACCAACCCACTGTTTTCAGAGTGGCAATTCAACACCATTGCTTGTAGGCTGTTTGCAAAATTCTGGAAATCAGGAATCGGTAAGCAGGTGAAGTCTTTCACACAGGGCATGCTGGTTATGTGAGATATTCCAGCACCCTCTTGAAGTGAAATAACACATGAAAAAAATGGGTCCTCGTGCCTCAGCTGCAGTGCCGTGACTCTCCTTTTTCAGCTCCGGAGGAAGATGATGATGTCCTGATCGTGGAGAGCGAAGAAGGTCCTTCCAGCAATGCTGGTGACACTGAAAACCGTAAGAGGAAGCTGGAAGAAAAGGAGCAGCCAGTGAGCACCAAAAGGATGCGCTCGGAGCCCTTGCCTGAAGAGCAGGATGATGTCATAGCGCTGGACTGAGTGCCGAGAGCTGCCAGCCCGTGGGATGTGCCAATAGGAGGGTTGTCGGGGGTGTGTGAAATGGACAGAACTGGACTCAGCTCATGGCTTCTGCCTCTGGAGAAAATCCCTGCCTCTTGCTCGCAGTCCCTCTGCCATTTCCGTAGAATGTAGAACTTCTCCAGTACGCTAGGCTAAATCTCGTAGCCATCTAGTTTAGGAACATTCAGGCGTTCTTGAAAACAAAGCATGTCTTTTGTATATAATGGTTGACAGATGAATTGGTGTAGGAAAACCAGTTTAGTGATACAGCTTCCTCACTGACTCATCTCTGAGGTTTGGCATTCTGGCTTGAAGAAGACGGTTTATTTCTGATCCTGGCCCAGTTCTTGCTGCTTTGCACACCCCCCCAAAAGAAAATAAGGAAAGCAAAGATGTGGTGTCATCCTGCCATCTGTTGCTGGCACAAATGTACAATACTGTAAAACAAATGTTAATTTGCTCAGCCAGCTCGTACTGCCTGGCATGTCAGTGTCAGAAAGTGGTTTCGGTGTACTGTTACAATTTCAGGTTATTTATACGGGATGTTTTGTAAACCTTAAATGCTTCTCTGCCATTTATCTGATGGACCAAATAAACATCTGAAGTCTTTGCTATATCTTTTTGTGTAGCCCACCTGTGTGCTGAGGAGAAATGTGTAAACTGTGTCCTATCTGCATATTTAATATTCTCAGCATCCGACATGAGTACGACAGGTTTTCCGGAAACATCCTGTGATTGAATTGGAAAGGGAGGATTTTTTAATAAAACGTTTTGTGATTCTTTTTTTTTAAAAAAAAGAAAAAATCTTTTATGAGTCTTCTGCCTTTAAAAGTGAATTTAAATGGTCTTTTAGAGCCGTTCTTTCCGCTGTTCCATAACATGGCAAAGCTTTGGCCACATGGGTGAGGAGTAGCCAGCTGCAGCCCAGGTCTGTGGGGCTGGACTTGGAGAACTTCTAAACAGGGAGCAGACCTGTGTGCGCCACTGCTGCCTCCTTCCTTCCTGCGTAACAGATTTCTTGCAGACTCAAAGAGGCAGTCTCTACAAGGAGGTAAGGTTCCACAAGAGAGTCAGGTGGCCGTCGCTCTGTGCTAGGCTCCATCTTGTCCAGAATCCCTGTCGGGTAGAATGATCCGAACGGCTAATGCTGAGAGGGAAGGCCTGGTAGGTTGTTTTGCAACCCCTTTCGTGTCTGGGCATTAGCTGGTGCCCTCAATACAGCTGGTCCTGCTGGTATCCCCCCCCCCCTTAGGATCATTTCAACAATCTTCCTCTGTTCCTGCTCCTTTATAATTGGCTGGAAGAATGGAACCCATAAACCAGCGGTGTCTGTGTTCTGACATGACTTGAATTTTACCAAGTTGTATGTTGAAACGTGCAAATGAAACTATATATTTCATTCTTTTCCTGAAGATGGGCTTGAGAGTTTTCAATGCAAGGTGTGTCCTGCTAGAGCTGCATGAACAGCGTGGGCGGTGTAAGCATTGTTACACATCCTGAAAGAGCCGGGGACCGTAACTAACTTCTCGCCCTGTTGTGGCCTGGCTCTCCCCTGCACAATCACTGCCCCTTCCTGGGGGCCTTGGCATGGCCAGCCTGTCCGGAAGCAAGCTTTGCCCTCTTGCCTCCAGTGCCTGCCTAGATCAAAGCGAGTTTGGCCTGGCTCTCCACAGCCTTCCTTGGGCCGTAGGTTTCATTTGCCTACTAGTGAACTGGCGCCATTGGCTTCTCCATTCAGCCCCCCGGAAGCAGGGCCAGAGGCAGGCTTAAGGAAGGATGCAAGGCTGCCTCCTAGAGATATTGCAGCAGTTGGTACGTGTAAAGGGGGGGGGCAGTTACTAGCAAGGCAAGCGGTGTCGTTTTGCCAGTGCTGCCTAGTATTCATGCCAAACGCCATAATTTTAAAATGCTTTAAATTGCTACCCTTTCAGAGGGTGGAAAACAATTCACTAGAGCAGTCTTCTTTGTTTTGGGATAGTGGAATGTGAAGCTGCATGTCTTTATTTGTTTTTCTACATAAACAGGACCCAAAGCCCTAAATCCGAAGGGATGCTCTCGTCTGTCTATCTAATCTGAGGTATTTTTAAAGCGTCCATCCTAGCTGAGTCTTCTGCAGGTTTGTGTGGCGGGCACTCCGCTGTATCAGCGTTCAGATATTGAAAGAATGGGAAGAATCTGAATTGTGTTGATGGCTGGTGGGAAATGAAGAAGAAATGGTAGGCGCGCTATCGCTGCAGGGTCGTTAAAAGAAATATTTCACATATTTTTTCAGACCTGTGTCAGTTTGGTATCTGTCCTCAGGAAAGAGAGAGAGAGAGAGAAACCTCCTGGCTTGTCACGGTCCTCAGGCTCAGCGGAGCCTCCTGCAGATGGAAAGGGCGGATGATCCCCTGAGCTTCCTCAGCACACACACACACACACACACCTCCAAAAAAAGGCTGGGCAGGTCATGAAGGGACCCACAGGGCAGGTGCCGGCGGGACGGGGGAAGGCTCCGCCTCATCGGGTGCAGACGGGGCGTTCAGAGAGACAGCGCCCAAAAGAAAGACCACCCGCTTAGTGGCAACAGATGAGATTTCCCCATCCTTTGGGGCTGCTCTTCAGGCCAAAGCGTTTCCCAGCTTGCAGGCCTGGAGAGAGAAATGGAAAAAATCCACCAGCCAACAGGGCATGGCAAGGAGGGAGAGCCCTGAACCTGTTGCTTGGGGTTGCGGGTCAGATGCCCCGGGGGGGGGCGGTCTCCATCATGTGTCCTTTCCAGACCCCCTCTTGCCTTGCCTTAATGGCTTGTTTAGAATATTGGAGCTCTGCCTCCCAAAGGCTAGCACAATTAAAACAAAGGCCCGGTAGCCACGCTGGTAGCCCCAATATCCAGACTGAACTAACAAGGTTTTTTTTTTTCAGACCCAAAGGCACAAAAACACCCAAACTTCCGAGAATACAGGCAAGATATGGAAGATAAGCCCCCCGGGGGGGGGGGGGGAGAGACTCAACAGCGGTGCCGTTTTTGTTTGCCTGTGGTTGGGGGATGCAGTGGAGCGGGGGCTGCAAAACAATACATGCCCCCCCCCACACACACACACCTCAGGTGGGGAAGATCTGTGTTTGGGATCATCCAGGGCAGCTCCCAGTAAAGATGCCTTCCCCGTGATAAGCTCCAAGTTGATCTCCCAAGAAGGAAACCTGTCTTGAAACAGCAGAACGGGGCAACCTTTCAAAACGCCCATGTCCCAGCCGAAGCATACAACAGGATCAGGGTTGACATGTGCCACCAAACTGATTTCAGGGCTACTGCCGGCTGACCTTTCCCAGGGAGGCCCTTCCACAGCAGGTCCACCACATTGAAAAGTCCCCAAGGAGGGAAGGGACCCAACCAGAATCCAGTCTGGAGGTGTAAACTGGTCCATCTGTAGAGGCTTTATTTATTTGTCTGTTTGTTTTAAGAATATTTTTACTCCGCCTTTTTCCTTGGAAAAGGACCCAAGGTGGCTTACAATAATGAGGAATACTATACAGTTCAGTACAATTAAGATATGTTCAAGTATTGAGAACAGGAAATTGAGGAACATCTTACACAGCATTAAAAGAGAACATTTGTCTCTCCAGAGCTTTTTGGCCTGGCCCAGAAACATCCAGTTACAAACTAGGCCCAGTGCTGGTTAGCTTTCACAACAGCTAGGATGGACTAAGTTTGCCACATGTTCTTCCAGCTTTTTCCTTCCTGGGAAGAAAAGAGGGACCCCGAGAGGGAGACTTTTCCAAGGAGAAAACTCTGTCACTGGTCCTCTGAAATCTAGTACCTTCTTTCTGGGCTTTTTGATCATTAGATTAGAGTGTTGGGCCAAAGCTAACAGAATGGATTCCAACAGAGGGAAATGTAGGGTGCTGCATCTAGGTAAAAAGAATGAATTGCACAGATATAGGATGGGGGACGCTTGGCTGGAGAATAGTACCTGTGAAAGGGATCTGGGAGTCTTGGTGGACCACAAATTGAACATGAGTCTGCAGTGTGATGCGTCGGCTAGGAAAGCCAATGCGATTCTTGGTTGCATCAACAGAAGCATTGTGTCTAGATCAAGGGAAGTGATAGTATATTCTGCTCTGGTCACACCCCACCTGGAGTACTGTGTCCAGTTCTTTGCGCAACAATTTAAAAAGGATGTTAACAACCTCGAGCGGGTGCAGAGGAGGGCAACCAGGATGGCTGAAGTTCTGGAAGAAATGTCATATGAGGAACGGCTTAGGGAGCTGGGAATGTTTAGCCTTTCAAAAAGAAGGCTGAGGGGGGGGGTATGATAGCTATGTTTAAATGTTTAAAAGGATGTCATATTGAAGAGGGAACAGGTTTGTTTTCCATGGCTTCAGAGACTAGGACTCGGGGCAATGGTTTCAAACTACAGGAAAAGACAGAGATTCCATTTGAACATTCATGACAGTTAGAGCTATTCGGCAGTGGAATAATATGCTGCCCCAAAGGAGGGTGGTGGAGTCTCCTCCTTTGCAGGAGGTGTTTAAGCAGAGGCTGGATGGCCATCTGTCAGAAATACTGTGATGGGGGTTCCTGCATGGCAGGGGGTTGGACTGGATGGCCCTTGAGGTCTCTTCCAACTCTGTGATTCTATGATTCTATGATCATCTCTTTTCCACACTGACTGAATGTTGACCACAGGAGAAGCCTAGCAGTGCAATTGTCATTGAGAAGCTAAAACATGCCGTTTCTTCCAGGAGAGGGCGTTCCAATCTGTGCCTAAGTATAAACAGAACTGGCAGGTATTTTTTCACTCTCCTATTGAAGCTCTTGGCCCACAAGAGAATAATATGAAACACAGGCATGCTGGAGGTCCCACACCTAGTGCAGAGCAAAAACAGATTGATTTAATTCCACAAAAAGACAAATGACTGGCATTGGGAACTGGGGGTGCTGCAACGGGCATGGCCTGAATTAACTTGAAAGAGCAGAATTGCTTTAAGCATTTTTCTCCCAGGCTATTAATATGCAACAGACTTTCTTACATGAATCAATCACCCCAAATTCAGGCTGCCTTCAGAATATCCTCTGCAAGCTTGACGTTCACCGTTTCTGCATCATTCAGAATTCTTTTACCAAGCATGCAAGGGGGGAAATGTCAAATATTAGAATACATCAGCTGAAATTCTGTTGTTTATAGTATAGCAAGTTGCAACTAGAGTAGGCCCACTAATTCAAAGGGGTTTTGATGAGTCAACCCCCCCATTAGTAGTTCCATTGATTCATATAGGCCTACTCTAGTTGCAACTTGCTACACTTAAGCAAGTAACATCTAGAGTAAGTCCATTTGCATCAGCGGAATGTGCGGAAGAGTTGACTCACCAAATCCCCACTGATTCAGTGGGGCTCTACTTAAGCAAGAGGTTTTCAACCAACAGAAAATTCTGGCAGCTTTCAATCAATCTGTGTAGAACTGTCTACACAGGATCTTCTCAAGATGATGGAGCTATATGGTCTCATATCTCTGAATACACATTTTAAAATGCTTCCCAGTTTTTCCACGTACATGTTGAATCTGGGCTTCTTCCAGACCTATTTTAACCAGGAAAAGGAAAGCATCCTGTCTGCAGGAATCTGGGTGTTGCAGTCCCCCACCCCCCAAAAACGCTGTGTTTCCAAGTTCTGGTCTTAACCATGTTCTCACTGCTCATTCTGTTTCCTGCCAGCTTCCGGGTGGGCTGGGCACCTTTTTACTGAAAAAAATTAAAGCAAAAAAAAAGAAGCAAAAAGCAGCCCTTTATTCATGTGAAAATCAAGGGTTTGTCTGTGGCTCTGTTTCTGTGTGTTAACCCACTTTTTAAACAATGCGAACTCCCCTGTTGATTTTTTTTTAAATAGGCACAAGGGGTATTGGGCGAGGTTGAGCCAGCCGGGGAGGCATTGCTCAGCTCCTCCTCCAAGTGGAGAAATGCCTCCTTCTTCTTTCAGCCAAGAAAGAGGAGACCTGCCAGGGCAGCACAGCGGCGTTGTTGCCTCTTGAGCCACCTTCCTTGTGGAGGTGAGCTAGGCTCTGCTGTGCAGGGAATAAACAGAGGTCACCAAAAAATGGCTAATATTTACATTAGGCCAAGGCTTTCATTAGGCCAACTCAAAGGTCGCAAAAGATCACCAGGTCTGTTTTGTGAAGGGGAAAGTTACAAATTGCGGGGATGCCCCAGCTGATTGGATGCAATCCAAGTGGCCCAGCCATTCTCTGGCACTAGCCCGGCTTTCTTCATACACCACATATGTCAGTTCTAGTACAACATTGGTGCTACTCAAAATTCAGGCAGGTGACCGTTCTTTTATGTTATCTGATGCAAAAGGGGCGGGGTAGCTAGCCATCTGAAAAGTAAAAAGGAATCCCTGCGATTCTCCTAGAGCTGCCCGCCTTGCTCCTCTCTGTCTGTCCCACAGGCTCCCTGGGTCATCTTTTTTAGAAGCAGGGCTACCCCAGGGGAGGAGGTGGATCCCTCTGTCTCCAATTTGGTTGGCCTGCCACCCTGAAAAAGTCCTTGCAGATAACAAAAATGGGACTCCAGCCACAAATGGCCGGGAGCAAAACATCAATAACTCCACCTGGTTAGGTTCTCCCTGAACGTCCTTGCAGAGGAGTGTATTTAGTTAAGATAAGCTGTTCTTGCCAACTCCGGCTAGTATCGGGCACTGTCAGCTTGTTTAGATTCAAATGCTCAGTTCCTCCTTGCTGGGAACATCTACTGTATTACTATTATTATTATTATTATTTATTTTACCACACTTTGCTCCTTGGAAAAGGACCCAAGGCAGCTTACAGTAATGAGGAGCAACATACAATCCAGTACAATGAAGACATATTCAAGTTTGAGAACAGGGAATTGAGGGACATCTTAGAGCATTAAAAGACAACATTTAAGATCAATTAAGATCGAGCCAGGGGGCCTTTTTGAAAGAGCCATCCCTCAAGGAGGTGAGAGGGATGGCTTGCAGACGTAGGGCCTTCTCGGCAGCTGCCCCCAAGCTATGGAATGCCCTCCCAAGTGAGATCCGCCTGGCGCCAACATTGATAATATTTCAGCGCCAGGTAAAAACCTTCCTGTTCCAGAAGTTTTTTAATTGATACAACATAGACTGTGGGTCTTCTGGTGGCAATTTTAGTGTAATGATTTTAGTGTAAGGTTTTTATTATTGTTTTAATTATTTATTGATATTTGATGTTTTAACTGTTTTAATTCTTTGATTGTAAGCCGCCCACAGACCTTTGGGTAGTGGGCGGCATATAAGTTGTAAAAATAAATAAAAAATAAATAAAAAAATTAAAGCTATAAGAAAACGTGAGCAATTAAAGAGAGAGTAAAAATTCCATGTAATCATGTATGACAGGCCATCCAAAAGTTATGGGGGATGGCAATTGAGAACATAGTGACAATGTGATTACACAAGGGAGATATAAACACCAAGTCATAAGTGGTTATACAAACAAAGTCCATGTAGTCATGTGTGGTAGATTCATATCAAAGGTGCACAATAGGTTGTCCATCATTCAGGAAAAGCTTGCTTGGAGAGAAAGGTCTTTACCTGTTTCTGGAAGGACAACAGAGATGAGGCAGTCCTGGCCTCCAGTGGGAGGAAGTTCCAAATTCTGGGCGCAGCAGCTGAGAAGGCCCTTTCATGGGTTCCCAAGAGATGTACCTGTGAGGGTCGCAGCATGGAGAGAAAGGCCTCTTCTGATGACCTCAGCACCCAAGCTGGTTCATACTACAAGATTCAATCTTTGGGGTAGCTAGGACCCAGTCCATTTAGTGCTTTTTAGGTTAAAGTCAGGGCCTTGAATGGTGCCCGATAGCTGACTGGCAGCCAGTGAAGCTGCTTTAGTAGGGGCATAATGTGATCTCTGTACTCTGCCCCAGTCAGGAGTCTGGCTGCTGCATTTTGGACCCATTGAAGTTTCCTGATACAGTACTTTTCAATGGTAGCCCTACCAGCTCTGGAACATTTTGGTCTCTGTCACCCACTACTCATAATCTCCTATTCATCTTTGGTGTTTTTAGACACAAAGAGGTCAGACACTTGCAGCCCTCCCTGCCTTGCCTGGCCCAGTCCCTCTTGATCCATTCCCTCCCCCCCCCCCTCTGACTGTGGAAGGAAATTCCCATGACATCCAAGGCCAGGCAGCCCAGGGGACCCTGGAAGGGGAGCTTTCCGCTCTTGGGGTCCTCCCAGGTTAAACAGCCCAGCCATGAAAAAAAAAGGGAGGAGTCAAGTCTCAAAAGTCCACATCTGGTTTTGGAAGATGGTGGGTTTTGACCTTAAAAACAGAAAGTGTGGCTCTGCTGCCCCCCTTTTGAAGTAGACCACAGCCCCCAAAGGCTTTGAGCGGTGTTGGCAAAAATAATAAATTGGTTGGGTTGGAGGGGGGGGCTTTGGCCAGGACTGCAGGAATAGCCCCGTGCAGGTGGCACCTTAAGAGGACAGGCGTGGTGGCCTCTTGTGCTAATCATGCACGCATGGGGTCTCCCAGATAAACCAGCGGCTGATGCCAGAAATTGTTCCCATCACCACCAATTCCAAGAGGCAGGCTTGGTTTTGACCCTTCCACCTTTCCTCTGCTGTGGTGGGGTGCCTCCTGTTGCAATCGGTGATGGGCAGCCTTGACTATTCAGTGTGCATGGGGGGGGGGTGCGTGTCCCACCTCTGGAACTAAATTCAAGGTATTGTTTCAAGCCAATGAGGCGGTTCTTTCGCTGTTGACTCCGGGTCTGCCTCTGCCTCCAGCCTGAGGAGCTGTCCTCTGATCTTCAGGAAATAGATTGGAAAAATCCACTTCCCCCTCATGTTCTTTTAATATTTAAGCACTCACAGACTGGTCAGCATGGTAACCTTTTGCCACACTTTCCACATCTGCGCCTCCTCTCTCTTTGGACATTCCCGTTCCCCTCCGTTCCCCCGTTGATGTCCATAGAGCCCCCTCAAAGGTGGGGGGGGAGGTGGCCAGCAGTTCCATGTCCCTCTGCACACTTCAGCAATGCCGTTGACTTTAATGTTTAATTAAGCAGGATAACAGGATAAACAGCTCTCGGCCTGGCACCGGGATCAGCCTGGCAAGACCTTCAACTGATTCCAGCCAGCTGGACAGGCAGCCACAGAACACTGCCTTTGGGGCAATATTCCTGGGGCAAGGGGTGGGGGTGGGTGAAATACATCCACCTGTCCATATGCGAGACCCCCCGCTCCCCAAGCGGGGCTTCAGAATGACCCCGTGCTACTTCCTGAGATCTCCTTAGAGGTTTATCTCACAAGAACTGGAAGCTGCAAACCAATTATCCAGGATTCTGTTTCATTTTACTTGGGGTATTTATATATGCTGGATAGTGATAGAAAGGATTACACACGCACACACCCAGTTCTGTGAGGACTAGTGACTTCTTGCTGTTCCTGCAACTCTTGTTGGTTTTGCTATTGCTTCATGATGGCAAGTGAGGCTCCGCAGCCACCTTTGCCGGATGCCTCCAAAGTCCACCGGGATCAGATCTTTCTGTGCATGCCTTCCTTCCCCCAGGAAAGGGCAGCTCTGAAGTGATCTTGTCCTTATACCAAAGAGGTTACTCAGGGATGGGAGTCAATCAGGGGAAAACCCTGATGTGAGACCATCCCCAAGGATTAAATTCGGCGTCTGAAATTTTGCATATTAAATGAGGCCTCAGCCTAACATGGAATTCCCCAAAGGAGAGCCTTTTCCTTTTCTTTCGAATAATTCTTTCTGAAGGACATAATTTAAACTTGCTTCTTTTTTAAAAAAGGATAGAAATAGCAAAGCTACAACATTGTCAGATTTTGGCTGAGTGGAAGACGGTGTGGAAACCACTGTTGGGTGTGCCCAGGGCCTAAAGGGGAAGAAGTCATGCATTTTAGCGAACTCACTTCAGTTACTTTGGCCGTCACTTCACGAGGCTCTTCGCTTCGCAGCGTGATTGCCTTCGCTTTGAATGCGAAGGCAATCACGTGGTCTCCCTTCGCCCCCACCCCTTTTTCCCTGTACTCACGCGGGCCGCTTTTCCGTTCGAATCGAGAATGACCTCACGAGCTCCATTCGCATTAAAACACTGATGTTCTTCCCCCATTTCCCGCGTTCTTTGATTTTTTTTAAAAAAAAGGGACCGGTGTATCGATGCATCAATGCTTGGCTGTCATTCACGACAGAGCGTGGTTACTGTACGATCCTGTGTTTTGTTTCCTGGCATCATTGGCAGCCCCCCGCCGCCGCCGCCGCCGCTACTCAGGGGGAGCCCCGCATGGCACAGCCGCCCGCCCTCCGCCGCTTGCACGCTGCCTGCCCCGGGTGCCCTGCTCTAGCCGGGCGAGGCAGCAGCGGCTCCTCCTGCGCCCGCCGCCGCCGCCGCCGCCGCCGCTGCTGCTACTTGAGCGAGGAAGTAACAGCGCAAAGCGATGAAACAATATAGCGATGCATCGATATCCCTGTTTGAATATTTTTTAAAAAAACTTGAAATAAAAGCCAAAAACTGAGACCACACGTGGCGCTGGGTGCGAAGCGAGATGCGAAGCGAAGAGATTCCCGTCCTCCGCCAGGGGCATCACTTGCCCCGGTTGGAGCACACTAAAGGGGGCGTGGTCGGGGTGACGTCGCAGCCAAAAGGGAGGAGCGTGCGGACTGAACCGGTCGGTTCGCACGCAAATGACGGCTTACCGCGAAGCGAGCGGCTCGTGAAGTAACGGCCTTTGAAATAACAAATGGCAACATCGGTACAGTAGGACCCCGTATCCACTGATTCATTATCCACTGATTCAGTTATCCACGGTTGGCAGAGGAAAAAAATTAAATAATTCAGCAGCCACAAAGCAAGCTGTAAAGCAAGCTGTTGTCACAAACAGCACGCTACTGTCACAAACAGTTGCTATAAAGCAAGCTACTGTCTCAAAACAGCAGTCATAAAGCAAGCTACTGTTAGGAAACAACAGTTTAGGCGTGGGTGCACAGGCATTCTCTCTTATCTATGGCTTTCATTATCCACAGGAAGGCCTGGAACTAATCCCCAGCGGATACCGTGGTCTTACTGTACTCTGAAGAAACTTAAGGAGAATTGTCCTGGATCCAGGTCCACCACTTGGGTAGTCCACCAAATGGCCAACCATGAAATGGAGAAGCAAGACTGGAGGTGAAGCATTCAACAGAGTGGTCATCAGGAAAGTCCTCCCTGAAGAGCAGTTTTTTTAATGGCCTCCTCTGGGAGCTGATTCCGTAACAATGGGGCCACTTTTGGAGAAAGCCCTGCCTCTCGCCAGGGAGTTGGGGGGGGGGTAAGGGACCAGGGGGCTGCTCAAGGCCATTCCCCTCTGTTCCCATATAACACTCTTCTCACAGGCCATTTTTAATTTCACCACCCAGGGATTTGCCTTTCCTCGGCGACTTTCAGGCCTCTCTCGAGGCGGCAACACGGAGGAGCCTGAGAAGGTCCGGTGGGTCGGGCAAATGACATGGGGGGGGGGGAAACGCTCTGACACATAATGTGGTCCCAAAGCTCTACCCCTTGAAGTCTTCGGCCTTCCCCCAGAGAGCCCACACTTGGTCCTGATGTCTCTGCACCACATGGCAGCTCTGGACCGGCCCTGCTGGCCTTGCAGCGGAGAGCGCCAAGTGCCCACGAGCCCTCGGTTCCCTTTCTGTGTCCTGCAGGTGTTGTCCTCATCAGAAGGACCTCGAGACCCTTTAGCACCGCTTCCCCTTTGGTCCCTTCACATGGTGACCGAGGATGGGATGCCTCTGGGAAGCCCCTGAGGCGCCAGAGCTCTGAAGGGCCCGCAGGCTTTGGGATGGGATTCTGCCTCCTTGGTCTCCAAAATATTCCCCACTTGGATTGTGGGCGTAAAAGATGCCTTATTTGGACCTTGCTGAGCTTCAGATCCAGCTGAAGGCTCCAATGGAGGCCTGTGGGTTCAGCAGAGAGGCAGATGGCATTAGGACTCAATTCGGGGCACTCTTAAATCGGTCCTGAAGGGAGCAGCTTCAGGAGTTTTGTGTTGTCTGCTTAACAGGCGTGGTTTGGGCAAAAGCTGTCCTCCTCACAAAAGCTGTCCTCCTCACAAACGTGCTCTCTTCGGAACCACGGGAAGGCATCTCAGTGCAGGGCCTGCTTAGGAAGGCAACACTTTTCAGAGGGTGTGTGCTGGGCTAAAATAATGGGAAAACAGGAAAAACAAGGGGAGGCCACACCTTTATCGGATGAGTTTTTTAAATAAGAAAAACCATTAACTTTCGACCTATACCGGTCATAATCCAGCCGTGCACCAATATACTGTGAAAAATGCAGTTTGTGTGTGTGGGATGGGGAAAAACGAACACCCCACAAGTGTGGGTCGATCGCTGTGCCAGGTGTTTTTCTTAAAAGGGAGTTCCAAAACGCAGGCTGCAACTTGCTTTTGAGAAACAGATCAGGCACAGACATCTACCCCGGCTTTTGGGATGTTCCTAGTCTCTCCCCACCCCCACCCCCAGACGATCCACCATCCACTGGTGCCCTGCTTGGTGGAGACTCAATTTGTTTGTTTTTTTAAAAAAAAATTAATGGTCTGATACCGGCATCGGCTGCCCTTGTACGAGGACCACATGGAACACAAAGTGCTGCTGCCTCAGCTCTGGGTCCGGCTACCCTGCACCTCCCAGAAGGACCCTTGCCCTGTTGGGAGGTGTGTGTGTGTGTGTGTGTGTGTGTGTGTGTGTGTGTGTGTGTGTGTGTG
>JAHTLZ010000065.1:2727499-2743699 GCA_023846285.1 Phrynocephalus versicolor
AATAATAATAATAATAATAATAATAATAATAATAATAATAATAATAACAACAACAACAAAGGGTGCCAGTTCTGTTCATCAGTCTGAGCAGCAGCTACGTGCTTGGGGGGCGGGAGTGTTTTCTCCACCTGAAACAGCGTCTTGTGGGTGGGAGAGGGACCGGGGTGGGGGTGGGGCTGCCCTACTAGGCCTGCTTAAGTGTAAGTCGGACAAGAGTACAGCCACATTGAGTTTTCAGGGCATAACCCAGGCAAACAAGGCAGCTGTGTTTCCTTGACTCAGCAAACAGCGCTCTGAGTTCTCTGGCTTTATATAAAGCTGTTCCTTCGGGCTCTTTGCCCAAAGCTGGGGCAGTTTCCTCAACGGGATGCATTCAGATCCTGAAGAATTCTTTAAAGAACCCAGCGAGTGTTTCTCATGGAAATCAGGAATGTATTTGGCCTGGCATCGCAACTGTTGTTGGTCCTCCGAATGTTTTGGAATCCAACTCCCAGAAACTCAAGGCCAGCGTTGCTGTTCCTTTGCAGCCTAAGCGAAGGTCTTTCCACGTGCACGTTTTTAGGGTTGTGGCACTAGGCAGGTATGGGAGCCCCTCTTGGCTTTGGCTGCAAAGTAAAAATGCAGCCCTGCGTTCCTGCTTTTTACTGTGCATTAAAATGAAAACATGCTTTAATGGAATTTTAAAACCTCAAGCTTCTTTCTTTCTTTCTTTCTTTCTTTCTTTCTTTCTTTCTTTCTTTCTTTCTTTCTTTCTTTCTTTCTTTCTTTCTTTTTCTTTCTTTCTTTCTTCTTTCCTTCCTTCCTTCCTTTCTTTCTTTGTTGATGCTTTCAGAATCATCAACAAATTATGCTTACAGATCAACTACTAAGTACTGTATATACTTGAATATACAGTATGCCTAGTTTTTCAGCCCTAATTTTGGGCTGAAAAAAGGGGTCCTTGGCTTATATTCGGGTCAGTACTTTTAGCCACTGAGGCAAGTTTGGGGCGGTGGCTAAAAGTCATTTTGAACATTGTGTGCCACTTCTCCTGACCCCCCCCTATGTTTAAAATGAATTTTAGCGACCAACTCAAGCACTTGCCTCAGTGGCTAAAAGTCATTTTAAACATCACACACACACCCAGCTCACAAAGGAGGAGTTGCCAGGCCCTGCTGCATTTCCCACCCTAGGCTTATACCTGAGTCAATAAATTTTCCCAGTTTTGGGGTTTAAATTAGGGGCCCTGACTTATACTCGGGTCGACTTATACTCGAGTATATACGGTATCTATTATCTGTCAGAACAGCTCCTACCCTTATTGTACTGTACTTGGTTTATTTTATGTTGAATTTTGTTAACAGCCCAGAGTGGCCCTGCTGCCAGATGGGTGTACAGAAATCTAATAAAAATAAATAAATATAGAAAATATCAATAAATTATACAGTACAGTTAGTATGGTATGAACTCAAGCTGCTGGAATGATGCTTGTTGCAAAGACCAGGATAAAGGTGTACAAAAGTTGAGGCATGGTAAGGCAGGACACTGGGAAGTGTCTTGTCGTGCCCCTTTGGTGTGGCTGATCCACAATGGACATGGGTAGATGATCCCGGCGGTTCCCATTCCAACTGGATACTTGGGTGTTTTAAGAGGCCACGGGGGTTCTGCTTTTTTGTTTGTTTCTGCCCCAGGCCAGCCCAAGTTTTCTTCTCTAGGAAATATTGTCCGAGTGTCTTCTGGGCATCACTGAAGCAAAGCGGCTTTGGGCTGAGGCACCCTCTGCTGTCGGAGCGAGGAGAACATGAGATGGTGCTAGATCCCCCACTGCTCCTGGACAGTTTGGGTGGTGTTTGTTTGTTTTTAATAGCCCTTTCCTTCCTTGGCTTTTCTGACCATCTGTTGCGTGCCTCTGGCACGTTCCATTTTGCGCTTGGATTTGCAGGGTTGGGTGTATTTAGGGTAATCCAGATTCTGTTACTTCCTAGTTTCTGTCATTGTCCAGAACTTTTGTGCATCTTCAAAGCCCATTTGGTCAGGGAGGGACAAGGGTGGGTTGTAATTCTCTGTTCTCACTGCAGAGGTAATTTAATGGAGCCCTCATGGACCGGGATGCCCTGCTGGAAATATGTGTGCTTAACCTTCCGTTTCATTTATGCTGCACGTTGTAATCAAGCTTTGTGGGTGGTTTATAGTCCCTTTTATTTACAACCATGAAAACAGTCCTGTAGCAAGGAACCTGTTCAGATGGAAAGGTATTGGCCACCTCTGCTGTAGAGGCACCTCTGGGCTGCTCAAAAGAGTCTGCAGGTGTCCCTTTTATTTAATTTGTTTATCTATTTAATTTTATACTTGTTGACCACCCGATTTTCCCTCGGGGACTCTGGGCATTGTACAGCAAATTACAGAATAAGCAACTTGCCCAAAAGAAAGCAAGCCAAACAGAGTAAATCAAATAAAAAGAAGATAAAACCAGAACGACAGCAGCCATACAGCAAACACAGCGTCCGGCAAGAAAGGACTGGGAGAAACAATACAAACCAACGGATGAACATACCGTCGTGCACTCAGCGATCACCAAAACTTTCCCTAAAGAGCCAGGTCTTTAACGCTCTCCTGAAGGCTGGCAAGGACTCCGCCAGCCTAATCTCCAACGGCAGTTTGTCCCAAAGTGCCGTGGTGGCCACTGAGAAGGCCCGATTCCAGGTAGAAACTCTTCGGGCCTCCCTCAGAGTGCCCACCCGGAGCAGCAGGCAGAGCGAGGCTCTGGTCGGTCGGGAGGAAGCTAACCTCTGGGAGATCTGCTCCACCAGATAGTCAGGTCGCAGGCCATGGAGGGCTTTGTAAACCAAAACCAACACCTTGAACCTTATTCGCGAGGCAACGGGCAACCAATGCAGGTGAGCCAAAATGGGGGTGATGGGGACAAACCTGCCCGTACCAACCACCAGCCTGGCCACTGCGTTCTGCACCTGCTGCAGTCGCCGAACAAGGGCCAGGGGAAGCCCCATGTAGAGAGCGTTACAGCAATCTCTCCTTGAGATCACCAGTGCCTGCACAACCATCTGGAAGGAATCCACATCCAGGTATGGGCAAATCTGATGAGCTTGCACACCCTTTTTGTGCTGTTCTGGGTGACATAATTGTAAACAGAGCGAGGGTTGCGGTATTTTTAACATTGATAAGCAGTTATAGTTCAAGCGTGTTATTGGTACATATGGTATATATTGTTCTTTGTTGAGAAACAATAAAGGGAAAAAGTTTCTTGACCAAACAGTCTTCATTGTCCAGCTGCTCGTTGGCTCTTCTGCATGTATGTAGATTTATTTGATGGAAGGCTTGTTAGGTTTCTTCTATGGACGTTTCGGACTTGCTCTGCTCCCAGTGATGCACTCCTGGCAGCTCAACTATTTTGACCCACTTTGGGAAGTGAGGGAGCAGCGGGTGGGGGAAGGTAGATACCGTTGGTCTGGCCACCTGGTCATCACCCCCCCCCCCGCTGTTTGCCAGCTGGGCAAGCCAGCCCTATAAAAGGTGGTTGCCCCTTGAGATGTCTTGGTGGCCCTTCTTCTGACGCTTCCCAGCTGATTGGCTAGGGTGGCTGACTCCCCATTCTTGAGCAGGAGCAGCAATCCAAGAACGGCTCTCCTCACAGCAGCCGGCCACAGTTTTTTGTGCGTGTGTGTATAGAAGATTTCTGGACATCCTACAGGACAAATTCCTGGGCTCCAGATTTATTTATTTGCGGATTTACTCATGGGTGTTAAAAGGCGAAGGCTTTGTCCTTTTGCACTGGACTCCAGCTGGTCGGTCTTGGCATTGTAGTTAAGCCAGCCACCAGGATCATGAAGCTGGGGCAGAAGTCCTCCTGGGGTCTTTGTGAGTGAAGGCTTGGGCTGGAGTTGGGGGGCAGCTAATCCACCCCAGGTGACAGAAAGACCAGCCTGATAGGCAGGCAACCTTTTTCTAATTGTGCAAAACTTATCACCCTACAGAAAGGGCAGGAGGCTGTTTCAGAGATCTTGGTGGATTGTGGGTTCAGAGCTTCAAACGTGCCTTTGCACCATCTGGTATGGCTGCTTCTATCATGTAAGCTTGTATTCAGAGGGTTGGGTCTCCTGAGGAATGAAATAACATGGGAAAAACACAGGTTCCTGTTCTCTTGGTCTCCCTGATTCCTCTCTAGGGAAAAATGTGTTTTCTTTCTGATATTTTTAAATTTGCTTCTCTCCCGACATGAGGGCGGCCTCAGCCGTCCCTTGGTTGGAAAACAAAGCTCCCTCAGACAAATATTGCCAATGAATTGTCACTGATTTCTAAGGCATGTGCAAACCCCACTTCTTTAAATGCCCCCATGCCCGGAGAAAGCAAAAGTCTTGATCTGTGGCCTTTCTATAAAAGGAGATTTTTAATTTTTATCACCACAGTGCGTGATTCTTTCCCTCTGTGTTGTCAAAGGGGACTGTCTGCATTTTCAAGTCATTTTGTGTGTGTATGTACTGTATATATAAAACTCAACAATAGAGATGTGAAAGCCCAGAAAAAAACCTGGAAATTTTTGGCATTTTCCAGGGAAAACGTTTTTTCCCCTGAAACTGTTTTTGTTTATTTCTGAAAAATTGAAAAAAGAAAAAGAAGAAAATGATTATGGAATGCTTTATTTTAACATGATGAATAAAATATTTTAGGACAGAGTGTTCAGATATTTTCCAAATCATTTCTAAAAAAATATGCATAGTATCAGATTATTCTATTTTCTGTGCACTGAGGACAAGCAAGTCCTAGGTTACAAACTGAACCCTCCAATGCAAGAACAAGAGGGGGGAGTGCTGATGTAGCATTTTTTAAAAAATCCAAAAAAAATTCCCCAAGCTTCAAAATTAACAACAGAGTCTTCTGTCTCTTTAAAGATTAAGAAGTTGCAGTTCTTGGGCGCTTTTGTGAATGGTTTCACAAGGGTTGATCCTTCATGTAGGATTCCACATCAGGGATCCCCTTCTTGGTTCTCTTTTGTTTGCTGTAAAAGATGTGAATACGATGTGGCCCACACTCCTTGGTTTTCCCTCCACTTTAGGACCTTGAGGAATATGCACTGTTTCTGTTTATGTAGAAATATTACTCCTTTTTGTATCGGGCAGTTTTTGTCAGTTTGATGCTTTTTTTCACTCTGTGTAGCTGAATGTGGTGTCTTCCCTCACGCATGTTTTGAAGGAAGGAGCAGCCGAGCTGCATCTGTTGAAACAAAAACAAGTAGCACCTTAAAGACCTGCAAAGTTTGTGGGACACCCAGCTTTTATGGATTCTGGCCAACATCCTCAGATGCTGGTGGTGTTTTATCTACTTCCTTCATTTGTTTATTCATTCATGGAATTTTGAGACAAGGTAGCTCTTTTTGTATATTTTCAGCAAAAACAAGGACAAAACAAAAACAAAGTTTTCTTCTTTTTCTAGTTTTAAACTGCATTTAAAAAAAGAAGACCTGATTAGAGCAAAAACAATCCCAACATCAAAAAACCAAGATTTCAAACAAACAAACATGCCCCTGATAACCATTATACTTCCATTAGCCAAACAAAGTTTCCAAACAGCTTCAGTACAAATTGGGTCACATAATCTGATCAGGCAAGTCTTGTTGGAATAAAATATTGTAAGCAGTCTCGAGCTGAACCACCATTTTGGGGTAGGTGTTGTCTTAAATTTGAGGGGTGGGTGGGGTGGAAGACCAACAGCAGCTACTGTAGGTAAGCATCAGAACACCTGGAATCACACATCTTTCCCGTGTGCATCATCTGACTCTTGCCAACCAAGAAACATCCACATGTTCGAAAATTTGTCTGGGAATGTCAGTCTTGACATGGGAATGTTGAGAGGTTTTTATCTGGATAGTGACTGAGCTGCTTAGAACAAAGCTTTTCAACCTGACAGTTAGTTGTTCAGTGATCTATGATAATGTGCTGAGATAGACTGTGCTGGGGTTGTTTGGTAGGCTGGAGAACCTTGTTGGAGAGCCAAGGGACAGGAGTTCAACTCCACCCCTCCCAGGAGAGAGCCAAGCTCTCCAAGAACAAGGATTCCCAACTTGGGGTCCCCAGGTGTTCTTGGACTAAGACTCCCAGAAGCCTTCACGACTAGCTGTGCTAGCCAGGATTTCTGGGATCTGTAGTCCAAGAACAAGAACACCCGGGGATCCAAGGTTGGGAAGTCCTAGAGCGTATGTGGCCACAAGGGTTACCTTCTGTGCTACCTGTCTGGTCTTGGAGAAGCTGTGCCAAGGAAAACTTTTGAGTAATTCATAGCTAAAAATATCCTCAGAGGGTCACCATAAATGAGAATTGACTTGTCAGCACATAATCAAACGGCATTAGTTGGTTATGTTGTTTGTTATTTGAAACTTTTCTACCTTGCCTTTCTTCTCAAAGGTATCCATGGCCGCTGTGCTCACATCCCTCTAATCTGTGGCTTATAAAAAAGAATGGAAAAGCAAAAGAGGTCCTCCAGAGGAGGGAGCAGGGTGGTTGCAAGGCAGACAGGGCTGTATTTGCGAAGGAGCTCTCAAGAGAGAAAAATGTTCCGTTTGAAAATGGAGCCCTGCCTTCCTTGGAACGAGAGCCTCAAGGAGGATCATTTCTCTATGACTTATTACAGTGCCAATGCTGCTCAGTCCGTCCCTGATGAAAAGGGGTGGGCTGTGGGTGCAAAAGTGTCGGCTGCATTGCCAATTTCGGGGAGCTGAAGCATCCCTGGAGCCGGGGCTCCATCGGCCGTGCAAAGGTGGGGAGGCCAAGGGCGTTCCTCTGGAATTGAGTGGGTCAGGGTGGCATGTTTGTTTCAGGGAATTGGTCCAGGCCTCCTCCCTCTTGGGGATGGTAGGAGAGCCTCAGAGGGGTCAGCCTGACGCTCGCCTACTTGGGCGCCCGGGGTGTTGCAGCCAGCCGGCCGTCTTTCTCTTCTTGTCAGTCCCTCTGCTTCGACTAGCCAGAGAGCGAAAGCCACACCTAGCCATTTGGGAGCCCCAGGCAGTCAGTCCTGAAGGTGCCCTTGGACAAACTGTTGTCGTTCTTGATGTGAAAAGAATGCTGAAAGCAAGGAAGGCAAAATGTAGAGCTTTCCTGGTTCCCATTTGGGGAGGAGTGGGCAAAAGGGGGCTGTGCCCTACTGGGAGCAAACCCCAGCAGGGGCCATTGTGCTGCCCTCCTCGGTGCCGTGCCCGGGGGGGGGGCTTTTCTCTCCACCTTGGTCCACCCTCTTTGCTTTTGTTTCTTTTCCACGCCTCCAGAAGCCTCTTCCTTTTGTTTTCATTCCTCATTTTTCCCCTTCTCCCCCTGAATTTCCCTCTGCTTGGTGTGTCTTCCCTTCCATTTCTAAATTTGCAGTTCTCAAAAAGTTTGGTGGTCTTGGTCACGCCCCCTCTGCTCTTTGCCGGCCGTGGCCAGAGCAGAGGGGCCTCGTTTGGGCCATTCAGGTCCTTGTGAGTCACGAATGAGGAGGACGTGAGGCATTTGGGGTAGTTCTGTTGACCACCATGTCTTGGAGGGCCAGGAGGGGCTGAACTCGACAAGCAACCCAAGCACTTGCCTGCAGCAGCAAAATATTTGAGAAAGGAAACGAAGCCAAAAATATAATGGCCTCTTAGGAGACGCCATGATGCCATCATATTTTAAATCCCAGGTGCCATTTTAGCCATTGCTACTGAGAAGGCCAAGGAGAACAGCACTGAAAAAAACCAAGATGTGCCCCGTAAGGAAAAAGGCAGAGGAGTTAGTGTAGAACGCATTTGAGGTTTTGGCTTACATAGGAATACAGTATATATGGTACATCTAGAGCAGTGGTTCTCAACTGGTGGGTCCCCAGATGTCCCTGGACTGCAACTCCCAGAAATCCTGGCCAGCTCAGCTAGTGATGAAGACTTCTGGGAGTTGCAGTCCACGAACATCTGGGGACCCACAGGTTGAGAACCACCGATCTAGAGAAAGTACTGTACAGTAGTTTGAAACTGTAAAATGAAAGTAGTTTCATTTTGCTGTGTTATACGTGGGGTTTTGGTGTTGGGGGTGGGCTGGGTAGTTGCTCTTTGCTGTTGCACTAGAAAAGGATTGGCAGTCGTCTCATCAACTATGCAGAGGGAAGGTGTTCTTGACAGACATGCCCCTTGAGTAATTTATGAATCTCACTGCCACAGGGTGTGATGGGAGCCCCTTGGCTTTAATGTTGCTGCCTCTCTCTTGCTGTATATTGTCAGTCACAAAGGGTCAAGGGTCGAATCCCACTCCAAGGTGGACCGTAAATCTCTGAGCACCCCAACCCCCCTGGCCACCGCTGGCACTCGGAGGCTAAAACAAGGGAGGGACAGGTGCTGCCTTGCTGAGGAGATGTTTCGCCACCCTTTTTCTTGAGGTCTTCCTTTGAGAGCTGAGCTGTCATGGATTTCCGTCCACTCCGCAAATGCCTGCTTGACATCCATTGGGAGAGAAGCCTCCTTGGTAGTGGGGCAGCCCTGGTTTCAGTTGCCACCGAGGAGGAGCGAATGTAACAACACACACATACCCCCCCCTTTTTTTTTTGCCAGTGTAGAGTTCCTGATCACCTCTGCCATTTCCCCTTGAAAACAAGGTGCTTGTGGATAGCCCCCCCCATTTTTAGACCACGTTACCCTTCTCACAACACAATTGGGCATGGATCCAAGATGCATGCCCCCATATGCCATGTTGTCATGGGAAATCTCACACATTAGCCCCAATGCTGGGGTTCAGTGGGGCCAAGGGAAGGCAACAGGAGGTGCCTATGAGCAAACGTGGAGTGGGTGGCCTAAGGAGTGTATTCTTATGTATACGTATTCGTTTTCTTCTGCAGCATCAACTAAAACCGGGCTTAGGGCGCTGTCTTCATGCCCCTCAGTGGCCTCCTAAACGGCCAGGACACTATAAGGCAGGGGTGTCCAAACTTTGGCCCTCCAGATGTTTTGGACCACAACTCCCAGAATTCCAAGCCTGTATTGCCTATGACAAAGGACTGTGGGAGTTGATCCGGAGGACTGGAGTTTGGAGACCACAGGGGTCTTCCAGGGCTGACAAGAGATGCGGGGGGGGGGATTTGAAGCTGGCCATCAGTGGAGACCCTGCCAGGTTCTAACGCTCCTTCTCTCCCTTCTCCGTAGGTATATGTATCAAGTGTGGCAAGGGGGTGTACGGGGCCAGTCAAGCTTGCCAAGCCATGGGGAACCTTTATCACACCAACTGTTTCACGTGCTGCTCTTGTGGTAAGTCACTTGCCTCTGGTGTCTCATGGCTCTTTCTTTCAAGGGCGTTCTCCCCGGGACTGGTTGGGTTCTTTGGAGTCCTGGCCGCGTGGGCACGAAGCAGCGTTGGGTTATTACAAAGAACTAGGAGAACCAACCAGAAGGCCCAGGGATAGCTCGGTGGTTGAGTTCTATGGCTGCGGAGCCAGAGGTCGGGAGTTTAATTCCCCCCCCCCCCCGGTGCGTGCCTCCTTTGGTGGGGGGAGGCTGGGCTCCATCATCCACAGGGTCCCTTCCAGCTCTGCAGGTCTAAGGTGATGGGGGTGGTGGTGACGGTGACGACAACAGTGACAAAAACAATGTCATCAAGGGTCACGAAAACATGGCAAGCCTGCAATTGGGGATCATAGAATCATAGAATCATAGAGTTGGAAGAGACCTCATGGGCCATCGAGTCCAACCCCCTGCCAAGCAGGAACCTCTTCACAATATTCCCGACAGATGGCCATCCAGCCTCCGCTTAAATACCGTCAAAGAAGGAGACTCTACCACCCTCCGTGGCAGCATATTCCACTGCCGAATAGCTCTAACTGTCATGAAGTGGGCTCTGCTTAGCAGCACAGGGGGGGGGAGAGAAAGCCTTTTTATTATAAGGCCACCTTCCTGCTAGAATGAGATGCTTATTGCCAGATTTCTTTAAAAGGATGAAGCTCTGTAGAATTCAGAGAAAGGGAAGGAGTTTTTAAATGGAGTCGATCTCTATCAGGGGGTTGTGCACCCCTTGTGTGTCTCCATATCTCTTGGGGTCTTGAGGCTTCCTTTTCTGCAGGTAATGTTCCCTTGAGATTGGCTTTCTTTAAGTGTTTCGTAGACCTCACCTGGGGAAAACAAGGCCAAGGTTTTCTCGGTTGTGGCCTAATCACTTTGGTGGTGGCCTATCAGATCAGAGGTTTTCTTTTCTTTTTGGGTCTGGACCTCAGAGTGTTTTAAAATATTCCTCCTGACCCAGTCATTTTTTGCAGAGTGGGGGAGGCAGAGCCTCTGGTGTTTTCTTTCTGTTTTTCCTTTGCTGTACAGCTGGGTGTCTGTGTTGACTTGATGTCAGGCTTTATTTTTATATTTCTTGATTACTTGTGGATGTTTTAACCTTCACAGAAATACCTTGCCTCCCCTCCCACATAATTGTGCCCAAAGCAGCACGGCGGGTGTTAACTAGCACAACGTATGTGTGGCTTTGTGCTGTACAGTGGACCCTTGTATAACAAACAGCTTGTATAACATAAAATTTGTACAACATAAAAATTATGGAGATCGGGGAAATTTGCTTAACATAATCGCCTATGGGGAAAATCCGTACAACATAAAAATGGGATCATTCCGTTTTCAATGCATTCCTATGGGAATTTGTATAAAGGAAAATTTGCTTAACAATTTCAATTGGAATGAATTAATTCCTTTATACAAGGTACCACTGTATTTGTATTTGTGCTGTATCGGAGGTAAAAAGGTTAAGGTAAAGGTTTCCCCCTGGACATGCGTGCTAGTTGTGTCTGACTCTAGGGTGGTGCTCATCTCCGTATTCAAGCCGAAGAGCCAGTGTTGTGCAAATCCATGGCCACGTGACCAGCATGGCTGTAAGGAAACACTGTTTTACCTTCCCATTTTTTATGGCGGTACCTATTTATCTACTTTCATTTGCATGTTTTCGAACTGCTAGGTGGGCAGGAGCTGGGGTTATCAGCGGGAGCTTGCTGCCCAGCTTCCGACTTTACAGTCAACGGTTTCAGAGACTTAATCTGCTGAGCCACCACGCCCTCACGCAAGTCGCCCAAATAGGGACTTGAACCCTGAACCCTCAGATTAAAAATCTGATGCTTTACCGACTGAGCTATCTGGATAGCAAAAGGCTTCTTGGTGGATGTGGAAAGCAGGATTAAACAGGCTGTCCAGAAGTATTTCCTAACTTACAACAGAAGACATTTTGTCTATTTATTTGAAATATCTGGACTGCAGAGTGTGCGGTACATGGCGTTTGCTTACAGAACAGGAGAGAATTTTGCATGATGAAGGCATTACCAGCTGCCTTAGAGAGACCTTGGTCTTCAAGGGATGGTCACAAGCGGAGTGCCTGACAGCAGAGGAGGGAACGAGAGGTCCACATCTCCCTAGGTGTCCCAGTCCTGCCAGAACGGACGGGGCTGAAAGAAGGGGATGTTCGCCTTTATTGCAAATCCACCTCTCCTTTTCCACAGCCTCACAATGCAGCCTTGTTCCTGTGTGGATTCAATAATAATCTCTGTAAACCCTCGAGAAGGCCACTTCCTTCCTTAAGAGCTGCCAGGCTTAGTCATCAGGCCATCTGCTTGGCAGGAGGGCCCATAAAGTAGCCCTGGAGCAGCATCTGCTTTGCACAGCCCAGGGAAGGACTGGGCATGTGTCCTTTGGATGTGGTCTGCTTAGGGACATCATCCCAGTGGAGGAGGCTAGGGAAGAGAGAGCAAGGGGTTGATGATGGTGGTGGTGGTGGTGGTGGTAGCTTGCTTTGTAGTCTATTCCGTGTATTGGGCTGATCCCCCTTTGCTACCTCCCTGTTGACCTGTGATCTGCACGGTAGGGTTTTGACAAACCTTGCTGTCACTTCCCAGGTTTGGGGGTGGGTTTTGTTTTGTTGTAGTTGCTTTTGCTACAGATGGAATGGAAGCAGAATCAAAGAGGCATCCCTAATAGCTGCTTTCCCTCCTGTGCCTGTCTTCTGTTTGCAAAGGCCCAGGTCCCTACCTCCCAGTGATCTCCCAGATCACCTCTCGGAGGCCAGCTGGCTGCCCCTTAAATACCAATTGCTGAGGGGTTGCCTCACCCAAGTACATGCTGGTGAGCCAAGTGTTCCCTGCCCCAGAGGCTTCCACTGGGGGATGATGCTTCATCCTCCCAGCCCATTTGGAGATACTTGGAAGCGGCCATGAGATGGTGAGGGTTCATCACAGGAAAAATACGGTCTTTGACTTTGAGACAAAGGGGGCCTCTTTAAACAGCAAAGATGATTTTCATCCAAGCCAGATGTGGGTTTCTCGGCCAACGGGTCATGGGGCCCAGGGTCCTTTTCTGTGGTGCTATCCATTGTTCGTATTGTTAGCAGGGGGTAGGTAGCAATCAGTGGAACCAACTCTTTTTTCAAAAGAAAGAAGCCGCCTTGGGTCCTTTTCCAAAGAGAAAGGCGGGGTTAAAATACTCTAAAATAAACAAATAATAAAGTGCTAATGATGGATATAGTAGACCTGCAAAATACTGCGTCTGCAGAGAATATGGTAAATACAAAGCCCATGTGTACCACAAATACTCAACTCTCTGTCTTTGCCACAAAATCTGACTTTCACTTTATTTGTGTCCGCTTGGTGCTAAACACTGCCAGTGGAAGAGTTTCACGACCCTGCATTAAAATAAAAATAGCTGTAAGTGGCAATCCGTGGTTTAGTATGTGTTATTTAACTTGAGCGTTATTGTGTGCTTGCAGTTTATTGTTTTCAATTGTTATTTTTTGGGGTTTCTTGTGAACTTGCCAAGAGCGGCCTTTGCTGCCAGATGTGTTGTGGTAGTGGTGGGGAATCAAATAGATAAATGAATCCTGAAGGCTGCCTTCGTAGGACATATATATGCCATGTCCTCGGCCATGTGCACAGTGGTTGCAAACCTACCACTTTGCTCTCCTACTTCTTGTGTTTCTTCAAAAGCTCTTGCATGGAAATACATTTTTCACCTTCAAGGTGCAACAAAACTCTGGATTATCTTTTCGTTTTTGTTAACTGCTGTTGCTGAAACAGGAAGACGTCTACCTCTTTGAAAACTCAAACAAACCTTTTCAAATATAAAACCTAGAAGTCCCCATATTCTCTCTCTCTCTGTGTGTGTGTGTGTGTGTTATTTTGATGGGGGTGGTGTCAGTGCCCCCCCCTCTCTGTGGTACTTAAATTGTCAAATCCCAGACTGGGGTGCAGGAGAATGGAGCCAAGTCAGTGACCTCAGCCGGGAAGAATGCCGCTTTATTTACGTAGAGCCCCTGCTATTTTAGCAGCAAGGCCTTTCATTCCACAAGGACAATGTATGCCAGTTTTGGTGTGTGTGTGGGGGGGGGGGGGAGGTTTGCCAAGTTGGAGCCTTGTGCAGTTTTGAGATTTGCATCCTAATAGTTCTCATTCCCACATGCATGCATGCTGCTTTTTTAAAAAAAAATACCCTCCGTCCTGGGCAATTTTGTTTTGCCTTGGCTTCCTTTTGCATCCGCTTATTTAAAATCATGGTGGCAAATGTTTGAAACAATTTTTCCCCCTTTACAGGACATTTGAGAGGAAAACTCTGTCCCGGCAGAGGTATTCCTGGGATTCAGCTGCTCTTGGGGCTTTGCTTCGTTTTTGTTTTTAAATAGTAACTTTGCCTTCCCTTCTGTCTTTATTAGGCGGCAGAGAGACTTCTGAAATATTTCCATGTCTTTTGATGCAGCCAAAGGAACTGGAACGCGGCCAGTTTCAGTCCCGAAAATGTGAGCGTGTTTGTACAACTTATACTCCAGACATTCTCGCGCTCTAGAACAAAAGGGCTTTTCAGCTTTTTTTGGCCTGTCAGAGTCCCATTTTAAATAGATAAATAAATAAATAAAAGAGCAAAGAAAGGGTGTGTAGGTGTTTGCGTGTTTGCCCACTCTGGTGAACCCACAGGAACCTTAGCCGGAAACATGACCTGTTACCCATGGAAGCTGATCTTTGTTTTTTTGCATGTCGAGGGAGCCCAAGATGTGCAAGGAAAACTTGCGCGTCGAGTCCCATCATGAGATAAAAACACTTTCCGAGAAGCAGGTCCACAGTTACTGTTCTGCAGCCCTTTGGTGTCCAGGCGGCCTGTGAAGACGCAGGACCTTCTTTCGGAGAGGGATTTTGGCACGGATTCCCCCCGGGGGGGCACACCCTCGGTCTCCTCCTCTTCCTGGCGTTGAGTCTCTCTCTCTCTGCACGGTTGCTATCAACCTTTGTCTCTGGGCCGTGGGAAGGCAGGGATGGCGAGGGCCAGGGAGAAGGGCATATCTCAGGACATCGGCTTCCTGGGGACCCCTCCGTTGTGGGGCAGCCCCTTTGTGTAGCTCGTCTGGAGCAGTGGCTGGGTTTGCACATGTTCTCCTTACAAGCAGGACATTTTCCCATGCGTTCTCGCTTGCCTTTTGCATTGGAGTAGAATCTGAGAACTGTTCCAAGGATCTGGACAAATTCAAGAGGGAGGGGGGGGGAAGACTCTAGGCTTCTAGTTGGGTCCCTGCACTGAGCAGAGGGTTCACCTTGATGGCCTTGTAGGTTCCCTCCAAACACTGTGGTCCTACGATCCAGAACCTGTACGTTGTATTGCATGTGGAAATATCAGAAGCCGGGGAAAATCTGGCCCCAAAAGCGCAGCATTTCCCCTGTTCAGCTGTGGGGCTTGAGCCGGCCCTGGCTTTTAACCTCTCTCCGTGGGCCACTGAATTCCCTTAGTCATCATGTGATCTTTCAGGGCCCCCGTTTCCGGTCCAGGCTCCGAGGCGGCACGAGAACCTTTGGGCTTGGTTTTCCCACAGTCCAAAAATGTGACTGCTGAGGATGAAGGAACAAACACACCAGGCTGCTGGGAATGTCTTCCCACTGCCCGCGCAAAGCCCATTCGTCAAATACTCCGAATGCCTTCTGCCTCCTAAAAGGCTGACTCAGGCCTCCAGGTTCAAGGTTTTGGGTTTTTTTACATCCACAAGGCAGAAAAGAGTCGACTTGATCCTTCTTGGCCCCTTTCAGATCAAAAAGGTTGGGAGGGCAGAAAGTCACTGCAAAAAGACCATAAACCGCATTCTGAATGGGGGAACAAATGAATGTAAAATTAAATCCTGTCAAAAGAGATCTACAGGGGTGGGTGGGATCGGGGCTAAGGGCCAGAAAACTCAAAAAAGTTTTCAAAATTGAGGTGCTGCAGAAGGGAGCTCCCTCGCCCTTGTTATCTCATAAGAGGCTGATGTCGTTTCAAAAAGAGTCATCCTTGCCGTGTCTCCTGTGTTTTCTGCTCTTTCAGAAAAGGTACCCTGGTGCCTCTCCTTCTCGCTGAGGTGCCTTCAGGGGAGCTGCCCTGCAGGGCCTGCCTCTCACCTGGCCTCTTCACCGGGTCCGGCTGTCCCTTAGACAGAGGAGAGCCACAGCCTGTGGGACCGCTGGTTAGCTGTCCAATGGACGGGCCCCTGAGCCAGCAGAGTCTTTCGCTTGGTTGCCGTGAAGTCTTGAATCAGATTGCTTTTGTTGTGGCAAATGGGTGGCAAATGCCAGGGATCCCTTGGGTAACATTCATGAACCAGTACTGCTAATTTTTGGACTCTTCTGGACCATTTTTCTGCCCTGCCCATAAAGGGATTGCCCCCGCCCAAAGCTTGTAAAGTATTTGATGCTTTATGGACCAATAAAAGGGACCCCCACTCTCTCTCTCTCTCTCTCTCTCACACACACACACACACATTGTATAATCTTTGGGGGACTATCATGGGCTTTTCTGTGTCCCTTTTGATTGCCCGGTTGCTCAACCCAGCGCAGGGTCAGTTGTGACTTTAATCCTGTAGCTCAGGCATGTCCAAACTTTGGCCTTCCTGATGTTTTGGGCCACAACTCCCAGAATTCCAAGCTTGTATTTCCAATGGCTTTTTGTCCACTTCTGAACTGTTGTGTTGTGATAACCCGTTAAAGATTTCCGGAGCCATCATGAACAAAATCCGCATTTGTCTCAAAGGTCCCAAGAAGGGCTTTTGCCGTCAGGCTTTGCAAAACTGGAGTGATTGTTCTTCAGGCATATGGGCCGCCATGAAAGGGACAGCTACAACCTGTGCATTTCTTAAAAACTAGCCTGACCAGGTTGCTGTGCCAGGTTTTCCATCCAGGTAAAACCACAGGTGAAGGAAGGAAGGAAGGAAGGAAGGAAGGAAGGAAGGAAGGAAGGAA
>JAHTLZ010000065.1:2743709-2786012 GCA_023846285.1 Phrynocephalus versicolor
GAAGGAAGGAAGGAAGGAAGGAAGGAAGGAAGGAAGGAAGGAAGGAAGGAAGGAGGATTCCATTGGAGGAAGAAAGCCTGAGATGACAGGGCACACAAAATACCGCAGCAAAGAACGAGGATGAGCTGTTTTGTGCAAGGACACCTGATCCTCCTCTTGTCAAGAGGCTGTTTCTGGTTTTCTGAAGAGCCAAGCATTTTCACTTCTAGAAAGTTCTCGACTTGAGACTCGAGGCTCCCTCAGCCAGAAGCCCTCCCGGGGGGTGGGGGGAAAGAGTTTTTTGTTAAGGAGCTGAGGCGATACTTTCAAGGTACTTTGGGGTAAATAAGACAAGCCATTACTTCAGAATGGTAATTTCTTGGGTTTGTTTCTAAGCATTCTCCAAGGGTAGAGGCTGCCAATATTTATTTATTTATTTAAAATCTTTCTAGCCTGCCTTTCTCCTTGGAAGGGACCCAAGGTGGCTTAAAACATCAGAGGACAATATCTAAAGTTGAAGACCATGAGTATGCAGCAGTTGTTGACCACTTGAAAGACAATATTTAAAGTTAAGGAAAAAGCATGTGAAGAGGCATCTTGGAACATTGAAGGACAATATTTAAAGTTGAAGACAATAAGGAAACAAATATGCAGGGGGTGGAATACTACTTTGAGATGTGGAAAATACACAGAGAATGAAAAAGCACAAGTTGGAACGTGCAGCTTCCAGAACTGTATACAATAGTCCAAATTCTGCCAACTGTAACCAGTTAAGCAAACAGAGGAAAGCTTTTGATCTGTAACTCTCCTTAATGCTTTAAACCAACTAGTGCACAACTGTGCCACAGCCGTATCCATGATGTATATGGAATTCTGCTTTCCATGTATTAGAATGAAGTTTTAATTACGGCGTCGGCTGGTATCCTGTTGTGGCGCTACGACATTTGAAGGAGTCCCTGTTTTGGGCAGAATGAAAATCAACCCCCCCCCCCAATGCCGAGTCGAAGGAGGGCCTTCTTTCATCAGCAGCCGTCTGTTGCTGGTGGTGAAGTCAGTCCCACTGGGCAGTCGTAGCAACGCAACAGGGTTTCCACTGTTGGCTGCAATCTGCATTTTATTACAATTTGTCTCTTTACCTTTTGATGAGTAAAGGCAGAAAAGAGAACCATACATTAAACTCATGAATGTGTCAGCCTTTTATTTATGTATTCAAATTCTATCTATCTATCTATCTATCTATCTATCTATCTATCTATCTATCTATCTATCTATCTATCTAATATTTATTTATTTATTTATTTATTTAAACTTTATTATACTGGTTAAAATCACTTTCCTAGAAAACACCATTATTTAGTCAGCTGGCCTAGAGGGCCAAGCACACAGCAGGCATTCCCTCTTTGGACAGCAATTGAGAGCTGTTGCCTCAGGAACGTAGGTGCTCTGTCATCTTGAGACGTGATGGCTATCCTGCAACCTATTTCCTGGACTAGGCTCAAGGCTGATTCTCCCCAGACTCCAGATGTTTCGATGGCTACAGGGACAAAGTCAATTCCTGTTGCCATATCTTCATATTTTTGTCTTTTTAATTGTTCGGCCGTTGCTGCTGTGGATTCAGCTTCGATGCTGGTGTTTTGTACGTGGGACGTGGCAAATGTATTTGGACATGTGGCGTCCCACATTAAGCATCAGCCTTTGCTCCAGGGGATCAAGGTAGTCGCATCTGGTCTTTTGTGACTTCCAGCACAATTGGTGCTCCCAAACGGAGACCGACTGGTATTCGAAGAGAGTCGTCATCAAGCTTCAATCCTATATTGGAGAGTGGGAGAGCATGAAGCCAATCTCCTGAGCCTTTCGACTGAGCTGCCAGCACGTGTGCACGATCTATTGGGTGTTGGCTGAGGCCTTTATTTATTTATTTATTTATTCATTCATTCATTCATTCATTCATTCATTCTATCTATCTATCTATTCTATTTATATACCACCCATCTGACGGTATATAAATTATTCCTTTTGTAGCTAGTAGGGCTGAAAGGCAACTCTATAGTAGAAGAGCTCCCTGCCCCATGTGTAGGGTTGGTAAAAGATGAAATTGAAATTTATTTATTTATGTAAGATGTTTGTTCCCCACTTTCCTCCTTAGAAAGGACTCAAAGAAGCTTATATCATTTGAAAAAGAGGGAAGGATAAGAAGAGAGGAAGGAAAGTCCACCTTGAGAAAAGAACACTGGTTCTGAAAAGATGGGCCCTTTTTCTTTATTATGTTTGTTTACATCAGAAGTTGTTGGATTTCCCGAGAGCCACTTCCTGACAGTTCACAGTTTAGGGCCAAACTAGCTTTCTGCTTCAGATCTCTAAGGGAAATCAATGGATCTCCTGAAGGTACCTCCTTGGGCCTAGAGATGTAAAATTTCTAGAAATTTTGAATCCATGAAGAAAAAACTTGGAGAAAAAGAGGAAAAATGAGGGAGAGGAACAGGTTTTTTTAATCCCCCACCCCCAAGTTTCCAGCAACTTGACCCCTCTCCTTGGAACCCTCCTCTCTTTGCCTTCCTCCCACCTGGGGCCTCTCAGTGGGGTTCAAGACAAGCATCCCATTCTACCAGTAGCTCAGGTTTCCTTCTAGGGCCTGGTCATTTCCTCTCCCTGTGATTTCTCCCATCTCCCTTATTCATTTGCATTTCCCCCTCCCTCTTATTTTCAATCGGGAGAGCTCCATAACTCAACCAACAAGCTGTCTTTTGGATATCTAAGGCCCAGCGCAAGCAGGGGGTCTTTCAGCAGAAAGTGTCACGTGTCCTAGAATCATAGAATCATAGAGTGGGAAGAGACCTCAAGGGCCATCCAGTCCAACCTCCTGCCCTGCAGGAACCCCCATCAAAGGACTCCTGAAAAATGGCCATCCAGCCTCTGCTTAAAAACCTCCAAAGAAGGAGACTCCACCACCCTCCATGGCAGCATATTCCACTGCTGAACAGCTCTAACTGTCATGAAGTTTTTCCTAATGTTTGAATTTAATCTCTTTTTCTGTAGTTTGAGACCATTGCCTGCACCCTAGTCTCTGAAGCCATGGAAAACAAACCTGTTCCCTCTTCAATATGACATCCTTTCAAATATTTAAACATAGCTATCATATCCCCCCTCAGCCTTCTTTTTGAAAGGCTAAAGATTCCCAGCTTCCTAGGCCGCTCCTCGTAAGACATTTCTTCCAGACCTTCAACCATCCTGGTTGCCGTCCTCAGGACGCACTTGAGGTTGTCATAATCTTTTGTAAATTGAGGTGTGCAGAACTAGACACAGTACTCCAGGTGGGGTCTGACCAGAGCAGAATAGAGTGGTACTATCATTTCCCTTGATTTAGACACAATGCTTCTGTTGATGCAACCAAGAATTGCATTGGCTTTCCTGGCTGCTGCGTCACACTGCTGACTCATGTTCAGTTTGTGGTCCACTATGACTCCCAGATCCCTTTCACAGGTACTCTTTTCCAGCCAAGTATCCCCCATCCTATATCTGTGCAATTCATTCTTTTTACCTAGATGCAGCACCCTACATTTCCCTCTGTTGAAACCCATTCAACTTCTCTCTTCCTTCCCCAGTGTGGATGGCTTTTGGGAGAGCATGTTACTTCTGTCCAGGCTTTGAAAGGGGTGGTGGTATCAGATTGATCTGAAAGGTGAAAGGGGTGCATTTTGAAATGAATTCAAAAGTAGGCTAGGTGATGCCTTTATGGGTCACTACTAAAACAAAAAAGGTAAGCTAAGCTTTCAGTAGCAACTTGCTATCTTTATCAAAGCAATCTTGATAGCGAATGTATTCTATCAGGCACTGAGAATCTTTTTGGTGAGATGGAATACATCAGATGATGGTATCAGGAAGCAGGGCTGATGTTGAGACGGCTTCAAAGTCCCGGATACGGTTTCACACCCGGCATATCAAAGCAGCCTAGTCCTTGCCCACCCTTAGCGTAATTCAGAGTAGAGATGTAAAATTTCCGGAAATTTTAGAAGGAAATGGGGGGGAACCTATCCCCCCACCCCAGTTTTTCCAGTTTTCTCATGGCTTCACCATTTCTGAAAATTTTACATCTCTCATTCTGAGTTTATGCCTCGCCAAAAAAGCTTGCTCCCAGATCTTTTGTGCTCCTTCCCGTGGCATTCAGGTTTTTTTATCCGGAGCAGACACCTACGAGGCTCATCCGTCGACCCAACCTGTCGGTTGTTGAGGACTGAAATTATTTTCGTTGCACACCCGATGGCGGGCGATGGCAGGGGGGAGGCAATGGCGCCTTGAGCTTCATTCCAGAAACGCCGAGAGGAGGGGAAGGACATGTTGGATCTTGTTTACTCGAGAACGGATTTGAGGCTATGTGAATAAAATTCCTCGGAGGCAGGGAGATGGGGCTGGGGAGGAGGGGGCCTTTGGGTGTCGTGCGTGCTCCGCTCCATGTCTCTCCTTACTTGCCCTCTGTGGGTCGGCTTGGCCGGTCAAGGGAGAAGGTCCCCCTTTCCGGATCCTCCAGCTGTGCTTTCCACTTTGCTCCTTCCGCAGTGCAAGGAGAGGGACTGGGGGGGGGGCGCTGGGCAGATTCCTGAAAGTGTTGGAGGCTGGGGGCTTGGGAAGGGGGTGCCTTGATCTCCTGCCCCAAAGACACCAACGCTCTCACGGTGGAGAGTGGCTTTTGTGGCAGGGAGGGGAAATGTAGATGTAAATGCAGAACTGAAGTGGGGCCAGGGAATTCTTTCACGAGTTGCAAAGTCCTAGCACATTTTTCATGTCTCAAGAGAACGGGGTGGGGGTGGGGACTCCTGTCTTGCCGCCCTCCCTGCCCTGGCATTTTCATCTCCTCCTCTCCCCACCCCCACGCCCAGCAAGTTAGCTCTTGGTGTGCAGCGGGCTCCCCTGTCTGGGTACAAGTCCTCCACAAGTTGGTGCAAGCCACCCGCGCACCCCTGAAGGGCACAGGTAGAAGCTGTGGGAAGAGTCCCTTTTTAAGCCTGTGAGGAGCACCTCTGCCAGTCGGGGGGCCCTCCCCCCTCCTTTTCCAAAAGACTCTTTGACATGGCCTGAATTCCAGCGGTTTCTGTGATTTGTGGGCAGGGCAAGGCAGCAAGAAGGGACGTTCGGAGCCCTCGCACTTGGTTGTTCCAAGAGGGCTCCGGAGGCCTCTCAAGAAAGCTCCAGCTCCCCTCCTTGGCTGGCGACAAGCACCCCGGGGTCTCTCTCTGTGTCTCTCTCTGAGCGCCAGCCCAGCGAAGGGATACTCAAAGGTGGCCGAATTCAGCCGAAGGAAGAGCAGCTGACCTGCTGTTGGCTGGTGGTGGGGTTGCCCAGTGGTCTTGGGGAAGAGGTCCCCCTTCCTGCCTCTCCAACCCTCCTCCTCCTGTTGAACCCTGCGGCACACAAGGGGCTTGTGTTGGGGAGGGAGAGGGCTGCATGGGCCAGGCCGGAGGCAAGGGGGCATAAGGAGACCGCTGGGCAGCTCATTCGAGATGGGAGAAGGATGCAGAGTGGGGTGGTCTTGGGACTTGGCCATCTCCTGTGTGGACTACTGCGGTGCTTTGCAAGCGGGGCTGCCCTTGAAGGCAACGTGGAGGCCAAAAGCGATGCATGAATGAACACTGGCTGGGATTGTAACGGTTCATTGTAGTAGTTCCTGCATTACTTCCAAGCTGGCTGTTGCTCACTATTTATGCTCTAACGACCATTCTCTTCAGGCAGGCTTTTCCTAAATGACTGGGAGTCAAAGGCAGTTACTTCACATCCTACCTTGTTCCACGAATACCTTTGTACCATGACAGCGTTGTTCGCGGTCACGTGGTTTTGTCCTTGTTCAGTCCCTGTTTCCGTTTACTCACAGGCGTGATTACTTGTCTTGTGACAACTGTTACTTCACGGTCTTGTTCCATGACAAATTCTGAATTTGTCTTGCTTTCTTAACCCTTTTTTAAAATATCATACACAAAACTTTTTCGATATTTCGATTTACTGGTCTTCCGGGATTTACACGTCAATGCTACAGAATTTTCAGTATTCTTAATAAACATTTGCACCGCATGGTGTTTCCCATAGAGAAACTAATGTTGAATGCCGCTTCAGCCACTGACCACTAGGTGGACACTGGTTGTTGTGTGACAGTTGATTCCCCATGGTCCCTTGTCTCGGAACAGGAACCGGGAACCAACCGTGACAAGAGAATTCCCCAGCCCAAGGGAAGGTCCAGCTTGTCACGCTCTGTTCCTGGTTCCGGGGGCGTGGTCGAGACAACTTTTTGCTGTCATATTATGGACGTGAAGTAAGGTTTTTTTGTACCAGTCCCAAGCGGGACAGCAAGGAGGGACAAACAGGATGTGAAATAACTGCCTAAGAGGGGGTTTAAACAGACAATTGTTTTCTCTTAGAGGCATAGAATCATAGAGTTTGAAGAGACCTCAAGGGCCGTCCAGTCCAACCCCCTGCCATGCAGGAACCCCCATCACAATATTTCTGACAGATGTCCATCCAGCCTCTGCTTAAAAACCTCCAAAGAAGGAGACTCCACCACCCTCCTTTGTGGCAGCATATTCCACTGTCACACAGGTCTAACCATCAGGAAGTTCTTCCTAATTCAAATGGAATCCCTTTTCCTGTCGTTAGAAACCATAAGAACATAAGAAGAGCCATGCTGGATCAGGCCAAAGGCCCATCTAGTCCAGCTTCCTGTATCTCACAGTGGCTCCACCAGATGCGTTTGGGAGCGCATGAGACTAGATATCTGTCTCCTGATACCACTCCCCTGCATCTGGCCCTTGAAGTACCCTGGTTTAAAGGCTGGAGATTACACATCTCCATCATGGTTTGTAACCTGTGATGGACTTTTCCTCCAGGAATCTGTCCAATCCCCTTTTGAAGGCATCCAGGCCAGATGCCATCGAGTCCTAGTCTCTGAAGGCATGGAAAACAAACCAGCCTCCTCTTCAATATGAAAGTTCTTTATTCCACCATTGCGGTTTCCTTAGGCATCTCCCATTTTTACTTCTTGTTGGAACTGTGCTAGATTGTGCCTTTAATATCTCACTTTTAAGGAATTCCCATCCATCTTGGATTCCCTTCTCTTTCAGTGCCTGAGTCCATGGAATTACAGCCGATAATTCCCTAAGTTTACAAAAATTAGCTTTCTTAAAGTCTAGGATGCTTGTTTGGCTATACTTAGCTTCCCCTTCCCCCTGTATAACAAATTCCAAAAGAGCATGGTCACTTCTACCTAAAGACCCCTTGTATAGGAGCCTCGTGGCGCAGTGGTTAAATGCCTGTACTGTAGCTAAAACTGTTTTCACAAGCTGGGGGTTCAATCCTAGGTAGCCAGCTCATGCTTGACTCAGCCTTCCATCCTTCTGAGGTCGGTAAAAGGAGTACCCAACTTGCTGTGGTGGGGGTTGGGGGGCAACGTGTAGCCTGCATACTGTAATTAAAACTGTAAATCACCCAGAAACTACTTGAAGTGGTATGGGGCAGTATATAAGCAGAACACTTTGCTTTGCTTTTGCTTCTTAAATGTGTTTTAAGATGGATCATTTTATTAGAATACTTGTTTAATTCTATTTAAATATTTGTATATCTCCTATTTTTAACTTTTAAATGTTTTTCAATGATGTAAGCCAACTTGAGTCCTTCTGAGGTAAAAGGCAGGATAGAAATATTTGAAATAAATAATCCAAATGCCCAAAAGAGCTCTGGCTTCCATCATGGGAGGATGCCATTCTTGGGGGGGGGGGGGGCGCTTCCCAAGGAGAAATCAGTTGCAGAAGAATCAAGGAAAGGCCTTGCTCCATAGTGGATCCCTTTCGCCTTTCAGTTGCTTGCCAGCATTATTGTATCTTCAGTGACACGTTAAAATGGCTCAAAAAAGTACTGTGAGTGGGAAGGATCATGGAATTGTGCTGAATAGGAGCCCCACAGTGTGGTATGGCTGCCAGAAAGGCAAATGCCATTTTGGGCTGCATTAACTGAAGTCTAATCTCCAATTCCCATGAGGTACTACTGTAGTTCTCTTTGGCACTGGTTAGGCATCATCTTGAGTCCTGTGTCCCGTTCTGGACGCTGCACCCCAAGAAGGATGGTGAGAAACCGGGAACGAGTTCAGAGGAGGGTGGTCAGGAGAACCAACGGTCTGGAAACCAAGCCCACCTACGTGATTCTATCTGGAAATTGAGTCAGGGCTACTGGACTTCTTTTTCTTGAGAGATAGAAACGTTTTGCTGCTCATCCAAACAGCTTCATCTGTTTGCATTGCCCCACTTTTTCTGCCATTTCTCAGCAACGCCTTGAGTGGAAGGCTGGGGGTCTCTGACTGCAATGTTTTCAACAGGGAGAAGATTACGGGGAAAGGCCTTCTACAATGTCAATGGAAGTGTCTATTGTGAAGAAGACTTCCTTGTAAGTAAAGTTCTTAGTGCTTTCTGTGCCTTTTGGGGCTGGGGAGGAGGAATACTGTATTAAACGAAAGCAAATCGCATTCATCTGCACTGCATGGTTTGCACCAGCTGACACAATAGGGGAACTCAATGCAGAAAATGTTAATGCATGGCATTGGCCGTGGCTGCCTGCCATCTGGAGTCCTAGAGAAGCCTTATAGCTCAAAAACAGGATGGATTCTTATTGTGATGAAACCAAAGGAGCTTGAACTCTGCTCATGACCCTTGTTCAGTCCCAGGTCGTTGGCTGGAGGTTCACTCAACCGTCCTTCCTTCCTTCCAAGATTGGTGAAATGAGTACCCAGTTCGCTGGTGGGGAGTAATGTGTAGGGGGCATAAATTAACTTATAAACCACCCAGAGAGTGCTTTAAACACTATAAGGTGATATATAATTAGCAGAAAAGTCCCTGATTCTGGGAAAGACTGAAGGCAAAAGGAAAAGGGGGCGGCAGAGAATGAGATGGTTGGACGGTGTCATCAATGCAACCAGCCTGGATTTGACCAAACTCCGGGAGGCAGTGGAAGACAGAAAGGCCTGGTGAGCTCTGGTCCGTGGGGTCACGAAGAGTCAGACGCAACTGAACAACAACAACAACAATTAGCACACTTGGCTTTGCTTTTACGTCTACATGCACACCAGCACACATGGGAGTCAGTGAGGCGTTTGCAGAGGAAGCACGAAGGAGCCGAGTAGTATCATGGGCAGAGTAATGGGACCTGACCCTGGAGGAGAGGGTTTGAATTCCCCACTCAGCCATGGAAACCGACTGGAGGAGTGGAACTGGGAAAACCATGCCTTAATTATCTCAATTAGCTTGAAAGTCCTCGTAGGGTCATCCTAAATTTTTTTTAAAAATGGGAGTGTGGTGGGGGATTTCTTTCATGGAATGGAATTTGGGATTCCTTTCCACTAATCAAAAGCAAAGGGAGTGGTGGTTCTTGGGGGAGGGAGGGGAGTATTTTTCTTGCTGGGCAGGGGGAAACAGTCCTGAGATCCTAAGATGGCCACGCAGGGCAGAATGCCGATACACTTTCAGCTCATTGGTTGGAGCTCACCGTTGCATCTTGTCTGGGGCAGAACAAAAGAAGAGCCCTGCTGGATCAGGCCAAAGGCCCATCTAATCCACCTTCCTGTATCTCACAGTGGCCCCACCAGATGCCTCTGGGAGCGCACGAAACTAGATATCTGTCTCCCGATACCACTCCCCTGCATCTCGCCCTAGAAGGACCCTGGGCTTATTTCCCTTTGCCGAGAAGCTCTGATCTCTTGGCAGGCGTTCCCCATTGTGCCAATGACTGTGAGGTGGGGGGATTGTCCGAACTTTCTTTAAAACATAAAACCATGCAGGAAAAACATTTAAAGCAAGGAAGGACTGAGGGTCAACATTTTTGTACCACCAGGCTACCAAGAGTAGTCCATTTTTCACACCCCATTGTGGCTTGAACAGGACTGTCCTCCTCCACTGATACCCTGCTGACCATGCTGCTACTACGGTTCCCATTGTCCACAGCCAATGGCTGTATCTGGAAGATGTTTTGAGCAGTGTCAATGCTTGTTGCTCAGTTCAAGCAAAATTACTACTGGGTTGTTGACAGCCAGCTATTCAAATGTTCAACTGTGTTAAATATAAATGATGGAGAAAGAGACTGTGGAAAGACCGTCCTGTTTGCTATGAAACAACCCTGCCCCTTGAGCAGTTAACTCCATTGCATCTCATTAAAAGAAACCCCTGGGCAATCCTGTCCACAACCATAATATAAAAGGGGTTTTGTGCTCTGCGGTTGCTGTTTTCCAAATGAAAACCCCACCCTACTCTTGTCCCTGTCTGTTTTTTAAATGCAGTTCTCTCATTAAGCATAAAATATGGGCTGAAGGTATTTGAAGGCAATTGGTTTAAGGGCACCAAAAAGTGATTTGGAGCCAGCTTATAGTTTCTGTCTTTCATACATCCAAATTTATGGCCACCCATCCATGACTGGAACCTGCCCACATTCTGCTCTCCTGTTAATCAATAAAAGGCCCTTTGCCTTTCTTATCAAATGACAGCCAGATGGTGGAGTTAAATGCAAAGCGGCTGGACGGTAGAATTAGCCGGTCTTAGGCCACTGATAATCCTGGTCCATCTGCTCCGCCTGGAACTTCCCACCTGTTTTGTCCAAGCCCAACGGCCACTGACTGGCCATTCGCCCAAAGAGGGGTCAGACCTTGCCAGATGGCCATAAATGTCATCATCATCCTTAGTCTTCTGGTGAGTCATGTTGGTTCATTTCCTTGGTGGAACATGAGATGACAAAGGAGGAGCAGAGAGACAGAACGGGCAGCAAGCCTTGGCAAAAACGCCTTTCCTACCTGCTTGTCTGCTTAGAGGCCTTGGAAAATTGCCTCCTGTTTTGATTTGATTTTGAAACTACAAATCAAAGCCCTTCACCACAAATGGGATAAGTCCCTCCCTTAAAAAGGGATATACTGTATAAGGCGAATAGCAAGACAGCGTGGTTATCGACTGTGAAAAGTTGCTGCATTTAAAATCCCCATAACAACAAGACAGGGTGATAGTCAACTATGAAAAGTTACTGTATTTAAACCCACAGTGGAATTAAAAGCAATCAAGAACGGAAATCAGCCTATGCCAGAAACCAAAGATGTTAACATGGAGCATTTATTAGCGCATATGACAACTACAGGAAGAATTTCATACACCAAATATTGAAAGTCAGCATAATTATCAAATAGACAAAAATTGAAACAGCAGAGATGGATTTATTACTGTTGGAAGATCAAAACTTACAGAAGGCAAAGAGACGGCCAGAAACCACTCTGTAACTATTACGAAAGAGAAATCTGTAACTCAGTTGCTCCAATAGGATGTGCAGCTGCTATACTGGGAATATTGTAAGCATGCCACTTAGGCTATCTCATTTTTACCTGTAGACCCCCCACCCATTGCCTGTTCCCTTAAGTGTTGAAAAATAAACAGGGAAATTTATAAACAGGGAAGAAAAGAACAGAAAGCACCCTGAAGTCAGTGGCGATCCCCACTAGAGTTGAGCCATTGCGTCAACCGGCTCCTTAATGGTGACTCAACTCTCTTGTTCCATTGGACCTCCTCTACTCCGAAATGTCAACGGCATTCAGGCTCCTGGTCTCAGCAGCCCAATGCCCACCAGCAAAAGGATGGGCTGTTGGTACCTGTGGGACAGTGGGAAGGATAAGGGGGTCATGCTTGGTTTAAAAGGCCAGGCCAGCGCTCTCTGGAGTGGTTAGATTCCAGGGACCATGATCCTCACTCAGTAGGCCCATTGTCTACCCTACCCTAGGCAAGGTTGGGAGGGATTATATAGCTCAGCACAATGAGAAGAAGACACCAGCTTGGAGATGACGGGCGGCAAACCTGGCCGCACTGAGGCCTCTCTGCCCTCCTCCCACGGCACTTGGGTTGGCGTGACTCCCTGCGACAGGCTTCCACAAACTCAGGTCTGCCACCCAGTGTCCATTCAGTCCAAACAGTCCTTCTTCTCTGAAGAAAAATCTCCTTGCGTGGTCCATCTTTTTTAAGCCCAGTTGGATACTCTTCCTGCTTTGCATTTGAAGAGTGTTTTTAAGGAATTCTGAAAACACCAGCCGGAGGTATGTTGAGAGCACTTCTTTGGGTGTGCAAGCTTCAGCGATGCAGGGGCCACAACATGTGAGCCCACAGGAGGTGGGAACTCTGGCGTGGGGGACGCCACCCCTTCCCCCCCCCCACCACATCCGCCCCAGCTCGGAGAAGCAGAGGGGAGGCCTTGCTTTCTGCCTGGCGGTTCCAGGGCTGTGTGTGCATCTCTGCAGAGGAGAAGAGAGGGAGGCCGGGAGCCAGGGGCTCTGTGGCTTGTGGTGCAAACCAGAGGGTGGCCCAAGGTCTGCCTTGTCTGCCTGCGCCATGGGGCCAGGAGGACCTCCACTCTGCTTGCTCTGCAGCAAGGACCCCCCCCCCCCCCACGGAAAGGAGGAAGGGCGGCCCTCCGGGCTGCCCCCCCCCACTCTCCTCTCAAGGCTGTCTGGCTCAGACATCCCACCTTTTGGCCTGGCCTTGGCCAGCGCCCCAAGCCTTATCTCTAGGGCAGGCTTTAGAGCAAGCTTTCCAACGCCCCCTCCCCCCAACCACCTACCCACCCAATTGGCTCAGATAATCAAATATTGGACCAAGGCATTGGCTAAGTGGATGGAGGCTGGCTGGCGTTGACAGGGCATGACTGGTCAGCAGGAGAAGAGCAGAGGGCAGACCTGTGGCATCCCATTTATGGTGAGCTGAACCGAGGGGAGGTAAAGTCCACTCCATAGCAAATAAGGGTTTAAACATTAGCTGGGCTGGAATTCCAGGGAGGAGGTTGCGAGAGGTGTGTGTGTGTGTGTGCATTGAGGATTTTGGGTGGCAGAGAGGCTGGCAATGGACATGCAACTCATCTGGGAAGACCCTCTGGACGTAAGGGCCAGGTGCTTTCACCCACACCCCTTCCTCTGCAATGTCTGCCACCTCAAGTCTTCCTCTCCATTCTCTTAAAGAGGAAGGGGGCTGCTCAGGCATGGGAGTCCCTGTTCCTCTAGGAAGGAGGACTTGTCTTCTGAGAGTGTTCCTCCTTCCTCCTCTTCTCGCCCTTCACCACCAAAGCTTTCCCCTCTTGGGGCTCCAAGGGCTTCGGTTGGCTGCCCCGTGGCCAGCCCTGGATCCTTCCCAATTTGGGGTTCTGCTTCCTGTCTCCTTTCCTTTCTCCCAGGGCTTACAAGACCACCTGAAAATCCTCAAAAGCTTAGGGAGGAGGCCGTTCTTTTAGAAGAGGTAGCTGGGCTCATCTGTACTGGCGTTATCGGGCATAAAAAACAAAATAGAAATAAAAAAAATAAAGAGGACGAAAACATTGTGGTCCCTTGAAGATGAGCTGCTATAGTTCAATGTGGGCCTTGGCCCCTTTTCCTGAGGGTGTGGGACCGTCCATGAAAGCACCTGTTAAAAGGCCGTCATTAGTCTTTAAGGTGCCACACTGGAATTCTGGTCCTCCTCCTGCCAGCAGCTTCTTCCTGGGTCTTTGATACCTGGGTGAAGATGCTCCAGGTGGAGGCTTCTCATAGGACATTTTTGGCAGGCTGCGTCCCCCTTGGTCCCACCTCCTTGGACGAGATTTCCTTTGTGATGTTTGTGGATGCGAAAACGTTGGTGAAGCAACATAGATTTGGAGTGAGTCTCATGCAGAATGGATTGCATAACAGTGCCTTTCTCTCTCTCTCTCTCTCTCTCTCTCTCTCTCTCTTCTCCTTCTCTCCTGAACAGTATTCAGGGTTTCAGCAAACGGCAGACAAGTGCTTCATTTGTGGGCACCTCATCATGGAAATGGTAAGAGGCCAGGATCCTGAACCCTGGTGGTGGGTGTATTATTTCTCCTTCTCATTCCTCACAGCAGCCAGACAGACTCCCCAAGCCCCCGTAAGCCATGCTGTAGGGCAGTGGTTCTCAACCTCGGGCCCCCCAGGTGGTTTTGAGCTAAAACTCCCAAGGGTAAGAGCCGTCGTCGCCATTTTAAAACTGCAGAAGAGCCGGGAGGGGACCCTCTGGGTCATGAAAAAAGAGGCACCAGGGGGAACCGAACTCTCAACCTCTGGGCCCACAGCCAGAGATCTCAACTGCTGAGCTGGCCAGGATTTCTGGGAGTTGTAGTCCAAGACCATCTGGGTACTCTACGTTGGAAGCCACTATTTTAGGGGATTCTCTTCCCGAGATCCCAATAATATATTTATTGATTTATTTTCATATTTTTATACCGCAACCCATTTTCCCAAGAGGAACTCTGAGTGGTTTACATAGAAAACATCACGTAAACAGTTAAAACCAACACAAAAAATAAAAATCAACCCAATAATGCAATAAAGAAACAAATACAAATAACACGGCAAGAGGCACAAAACCAAATCACAGGGGCGTGCAGGACAAACATTAGCGACTGCCAAATCCTTCTTTAAAGAGCCAAGTTTTAACTGCTTTTTAAAAATAATCCCATAAGACAGAAAACAGGTAACAGTTAGTTATTGCTTTATTTGACTTCTCTGGAAAAGTCAGGGTGATCTCAGTTATTTATTATTTATTTATTTGTATAATTTCTATACCGCGCCATCTTCCGAATCGGAACTCTGGGTGGTTAACAGGTTTAAAAAGTATACAGAACTAGAAAAACAGTTAAGGACAAAACCCCAGGCAAGATACATCGGCGGCGAACAAAAAAAAAGATTAAAGTAGGTCGCCATATGCCTCCTCAAAAAAGCAGAGCTTTCAAAGCCTTTTTGAAGGCGGGCAGGGACTGTGCAAGGTGCAGCTCACTCGGGAGATGGTTCCATAATGCTGGGCCCACCACTGAGAAGGCGTGGCTGCACGTGGCAGACCTCCGCACCTCCCTCGGAGTGGGCACCCTGAGTGAGCGTGCCTGCGACTTCCGTGTGAGTCTGGCCTCAGTTGACCTCTGGGAGATACGCTCCGACAGGCATTCAGGACCCAAGCCGTGGAGGGTTTTCATTTTAAAAGAAGACAAGTTCCTGGTAATTTTGCATCACCAGAAAAGGATCCAGTGAAGAATAACAGTAGAAGTACTAAACGTGATGTTTGGTCAGAAGAGCCTTTTGACTACAACTCCCATTTTCCATTGTCATACTGGCTGTGGATGGTGGGAATTATAGTCTCACAAGTCTAGAACCAACCAGGTTGGGAAAGGATCTGTGATATTTTGGGTAATCCTAGTGAGTGGAGTTTTAATACAAGGGCAAGGGCTTCTCTGCACCCTCTCACGAGAGAATCTTGAACGAATGGGTTACTAGTCCTCATGGCATGATAGGGGTGGGGGATTTCAAGCACTGTTGGGAATCTGAGCAGCTTGGTTTTCCTCTCCAGATCTTGCAGGCCCTCGGAAAGTCGTACCACCCTGGCTGCTTCCGCTGCATCGTGTGCAACGAGTGCTTGGACGGAGTGCCGTTCACCGTCGACATGGAGAACAACATTTACTGTGTCAAAGATTATCACACGTGAGGGTGCAGGACCCTGCCCCGGATTTGGGGAGGCGGGGGATCAGGAGGACTGGGGTGGGCGAAGCGGTGCGTGAGATTAAACTGGCCTCATAACGGCAAGCCAACGGTAGGCTCAGGGAAGCCCCCTGCTACTGTCATCCACCTGTGGAAGAAGGGAACAGCAGGAGATTGATGGGGAGGACAGCAGATGCTTCTGGTCCAATGGCCTTGGACTGGACGGGCCATCTCGTGTTCTGGGAGGCAGAGAGGGAACACGAGGCTGAGTGCCCCTCTTCCGCAGCTGGGCTTTGCCCCTCTCTGGACTACGGGATGCCTTGGAAGCTTTTGTAAAGGACCAAGAACACGAGGCTGCCTTGGAGATGGTGTAGGCACCGTGGGCTCAGGAAGGGGGAAGGGATGCCTGCCTTTTTTGTAGGGGGAGGGGGGTTTAAAAGCCTGCTGCCTTACTCTGCTTCCTCCCTCTTTTCAGGAACAAAGCATTGACCTTCCTGTTTTTTTTTCTCTCCTCTCCAATCTAGGGTTTTTGCACCCAAATGCGCTTCCTGCAACCGACCGATTTTGCCAGCACAGGTAGGAGAGCCCGTGTGTTATCTTTGGTGTGTGGTTTGCAGGGACATTGCAGCTGCCTCACTGTCTCCTTACAACTTGGCGCTTGTGGGTTTTCTTGACAAGACAGGCCAGAGACCCCCAGCAAGGTGGTCCGTAGTGGATGGAAAATTGCACTGGGTTCAAATCCCTGTTTAGCTGTGGAAAGGCCACTGAGAGGGCAGCACTGGTAAACAGTTAACCTTGAGGGTCTCACATATTAAGGTCACTGTGAGCTGGAAACAAATAGACATCATGGAATGGCACAGCGGGAGTCTTTTGCTGACTACAAATAATGTTGGAAAAAGCAAAGAGCCCACCCAATCCTGATTTAGGATAGGCCCTCAGAACACAGTGGGCCTCCCTTGTTTTATGGTTGCCTCAGTCGTTGGCCCCTGTATGTCATCCTCTCTACCCCCCGCCCCCCCAAAATTGGGCTTCCTTTGGGTCAAAGGGCTTCCAACCAGATGCTCTCCTTCAAACGGTGTGCTCTGTTTCCGTCTTGGCGTAGATAGGGAAAAGGGAGGTGGTGGTGGTGGAAATTGCAGTCCAGTTACAAGTGCAAGACAGGTTTGCCACGGACACACATTCAGACACGCGTGGCCCCCGATTCCATGATGGTACCAGCAAAATTTCCACCAGACGGTGGTTTGTCCTGTTTGCTGAGGTTTCACCTGCTTATTCCAGGCAGAAGAGTTGTTTAGGGCGGCTGTCCTCTGGATTATGTTAAAATTTTGATTTATGGAAATATCTAGGTTGAGGCACCTGTGAAGCCTGGTCTGACACACACACACACCCCCCAACTAGGAGCAAAGACCCTCCCTTCACAGTGCTGCTTCTTTTCCTCAAGCAAACTCAGAGAATTTTGGCTCCCCTTTAACCCCCTCCTTTGCTCTTCCCTCCAAACCAGGGCTCCGAGGAGACCATCCGGGTGGTGTCGATGGACAGGGATTACCATGTGGAATGTTACCACTGCGAGGTAAATCTCGGTCCCTTTACTGGCAGGGACAGACATCCCTTTTTGAGTCTAGTGTTCCACCACTGGATTAAGACGGACCCTTCGCCCTTGGTCTGTGCCCCTTTCTGGGTGGAAGAGGTTGCCGCTCACAGCCCATCCTGTCTCTCCTGCCTCTACATCTAAGGCACTGGTTCCCAACCCTGGGTCTCGAGCTGTTCATGGACTACAAGTCCCAGAAACCCCGGGCAGTTCCCTGAAAGGCACCCTGTGTGGAGGATTATGGAACCTGACCTCTTCAGGAAAATCCATCCTGCCCTTGTTCTTGAGCTGTAAATGATTTTCAAAACAACTAAAACCAAACAAGTAAAGCTCTCAGAATTCTCTTTCTGTCTCTGTCTCTGTCTCTCTCTCTCTCTCTCTCTCTCTCTCTCTCTGTGTGTGTGTAATGAGAGAGAAAGAGAGAGAGTATTTTCTATATAACAAAGAAAGAAGAAACAGTATTTATTAGACATCATGCTTCATGGGTTCCAGTCATATTCATATTGCAATGAATGTAGGCCTTATTCGTTGTTTCTCTTTTCTACCCATGAATAGAGCAGATTCCATGTTCGATAATGTCGCAAGTCCTCTTTTCCTTTAATTTTCATTGTTAGTCTGTCCATTTCTGCGCATTCCAGAATCTTCTTAATTATTCTTTCGTCCACTGGTACCTCTTCCTTTTCCCAGTTCTGAGGATTTTGATGTGTTAAGTACGTCAACAGCCCTGAATAAAATGCCTTTGCAAAGAGACCTGGGAGAAGCGAAAGGCGACCTCCTTAGGCTGGACAAGCTGACCTGACTCACGTGTGGCCTTGTTGTCTCCTCAGGACTGTGGGCTCCAGCTGAACGACGAGGACGGCCACCGCTGCTACCCTCTGGAAGGGCACCTGCTCTGCCATGGCTGTCATCTCAGGCGCCTCAGCCTGAAAGGGGGGCTGCCGCACCCTCCCCCCTCTGGGCACCCCATGCACATTACCGAACTCTGAGGAGGCGCCTCTGTCTTGCTTCCCATCCACATGGGGTGAAGAGAGTGGTGCTCTTGCCGGAAAGGAGGCCCGCCACCAAAGCAGCCCGGCTCATGGGCCTGATAGATTGCTCGGGGATTATGGAGAGAGGGGAGCACCTTGGGGGATCCGGCTCCCGTGGCCCCATCTAACCCCCCCCCCCCCCTTCAAAATGCACTGGGGACTTTGGGAAGGACTCGAGGAACAGTTTCCATGGTAAACGCTTCTCCATGGCAACAGTTCGAAAGGCTTTTGGTCTGTGGTTTGTTCCCCTTCGGCTCTGTGGGAGTTCCAGGTGGCCACGGCTCTCCAAGGTAGAGAGGAGAACAGGTGCCTTTTATACCGTGACTCCTTCCAGCCTGGCTGGAGGTGTTTTTTTAAAAAGAAGGGCCCAGTGATCACCGCAGGAGGAGAAAGAGTTCTGTGCGGAAAGTCTGTGTGACAGGTGGTGGTGGTGATGTCACGGTGGGTGTGAGGGCTTGACAACAGCATTGCCAAGTGGTAGTGTGTTGTGGAAGCGCTGGGCTGGGCTGGGCTGGGCTGGGGGGACGGAAGGGTCCTGAGGGGGTGCACAGCTATTTCCTGGGACTGAGTAATTGACCGTCAAGCGGTGGCTGCCTTCTGCACCCTCCTGGGGTTGTTTTCTCGCCTACTGCCTGCACCGTATCTGTCCACTGCCCCGTTCTCCTTGCAGCCTAAGCATCGCGCAGGCCTCGGTGTAGTCAAGGAGCTCCTGCTGGTTCCTCAGTCGTGTTCATGTCCTGGCCTGATCTGGCACTTCACAAAGGGATGTGTTTATGTGGAAGATTTAAGCCGTACTTCAACGATGCAAAATATTGCTCCCGCAACCTGATGGCACTCAGTCTCATGCGTCGTATTCTTTTCAAGGGCAGCAGATGTGCCGGGTGGCTTCTCTTACAGACAGGTTTTTCTCACAGAGTCTTACCAGAATGAGTTCCCTCGCTTACTAGGTTTTTACAGCTCAGCCTTTGAGAAGTGCAACAAAATGTTACCTCTTAAACCCATCACGTTTTCACAACTCTTTGGGGGGTCAGGAAGCAAGACAGCCTGTAATCCGTGGAAGGAAGTTTTTCAGTTTGCCTTAAGCTGCTGCTCCATGGGTTTTTTTATGGGTTCAAATTGTCCCTCCCCCCTCCCCTCAGCTTAATAGAAGCTGGGATTATGGCATATTTATTAAAGATTCAGAGACAGACTCAAACAACCTAATCTGGGGAGACTTGAAGCAGAAAATCAGCTAGGAAATCCTCTTTTAGACCGTTCTTGACCTACAGGCTGCCCAGGGGGCATGTTATAACCCACACCTTGCCTTGAAAACTCAGGTGAAGAGTTCATCACGTTGAACGTTCCAGAAGGTCTGTAAAATCCACCCATATTTTCTGTTCTGCCTCAGCAGTATCCCGTCAATCCATTCTGTTTTCTTTTTGTTACGTTTTCTGTCCCCTGTTGGAGATGTTCTTACAGGTTTAAACAGGTTCATGGTGATGATCTCCATCCTTTTGCAGCTGCATAACAAGTGATCAGCTAGGTGCGTGTCTTCTTACTCTGGGACATAAATTGCCTTTATATGGTGGTGTTCATTCCCATTTCCTGTTATGAGATGTTGGGCCAAAACTTTGTCTACTGCAAACGTGTGGCACTCGGATAATTTTAGCAAAGCAGATGTCCAGTGGAGAACCTGGTGCTTTTGATTTGAAACTTTTGAGGAACATACTAATCGGGACACCGGTTCAAATGGCAGCAGGATTTATGCAGGAAGATCCAACATTTCCTGCAGTTGGGGGTCGATGGGTAGCCATAAGTTTTTCTGTTCCCTGCCCTCGGCAGTTGAAGAGTAAAGGGTATGTTCTGATGAAAATGAGACATCCCAGCTCTATCATCCTCTCCCTGCGCAGGATGACTTGTGGCTTCCCTCTAGGTTGGGTGGATGATGAGAATGATCCCAGGGAGCACCAGGCCTTCCGTATTCCTTGTCGTCTGCTGCACCGCTACGGGGGGTTGGGTGACCAGTGGTAATTCTTGCCTCAACCTTTTGGGCTTCCCTCATACAGGAGTCACTTTCATGTGTTTTTTCCCCCCTGTTCCTCCTCCTCCATGATCACATCAAGCCAGAATATCCTATGGCTCCAAGGTGGATGCCCCTTGTTCTTCTTATGGGCTGGGAGTGTCTGCACTGGAATGGAAGGAAGCGGTTGATAAATTCCTTTTGGGTTGGGTTATCTATTGCCTTAGTGGCGAACGTGTCAGTGCCTGCTTCTGCCTTAATCTTCCGTGGAATAGCTCGGATTCTAAAATATGTTCTGACTTGACTAATTTTCTAAACTGCCTCTTCAGAGCAGAATGCTTCAATACCTCCTTCCACGTATTTCAAAGGTTTGGTGTTGACGCCACTGGCGGCCACTCCACCTTTTTCATGTAGCCAGAATTGCTGAGGGTGCAACCCAGGAGCATAATCAGTGCCTTGTTAATGAGCTGTGGTTTTTCTGCCAGGGGTTATTCAGTGTTTTCCCTTCAACACAAGCATAAATCAAGAGTAGAATTCCAGCCACGGGTATATTAAAAATGTAGGCTTGACAGGATCATATTTTGTTTTTTAATGACCAGAATGTAGCTGTTTCCATTACTCTTCTTTTCCCATAGAAAACAGAACTTGACCACAGCATATTAAGCCCTTTGTCTTAAAAATATTATTTTTCCTGTTTTTTAATCAGATTTCCGTTGGTTTCCTTAACTATACCGTTAACCAGGCTGAGGAGGCAGGTGATACAAGGTTATAGGTGGGCACAGTGTTTGGCCTGGTATAATAAGAGCGGCTTCCTGTATTTGCTACAGAAATGCAATACAAGGACACGAATATTTGTGTGAGATTTTTCATCTCCTTTCTCCTATCCGTTTCATTGGTTTGCATTTGCACTCAATGAAACAAACAGGATTTCATCTGCTTTTGTTGGAGAGGACTTTTAAAGCAAAAAGAGAAAGAGGAGAGATCGGAACCTTATCCAAGAAGATCCACTTCAAAAGTCTTTGGGGAGGGAGTCATTAAGGTCTTAATTGGAAGATTGTTGCATCAAAACAAGAGGGTGCATCTTTTGGAATAGGGAATTTCGATAAACAAGGGACGGAGGTGCTCAGCTAAGTTAAACCAAAGCTGTAAAGAAGGCGCCCACGACCTGCTGTCTTAACACCCCAGTAAACATTTGGTTCATCATGCAGCTAATGCCATAACTAGAGTATACAATTTGACTTAAATTAAGTTTTTTTCCTTGAGAAATATTTTCAGTTTCTTTAAAAGAATATAGTTTTCTTCCAAGAACTTGGACCAATGTTGTTTTTTATATTGCAGGAAATATATGAATTCCCAATGTGTATATTGTGTCTAGTTTACATGCGGGAAATCTGTGTAGTTCAGTCATGTTTGTATATATCTTTCTGAAACCTCTGACCTTTTTAGGATATAGATTGACTTGTCAGGGTTTTGCTGATGTTTGTTTTTCATTTGGTTTCCTGGATGGTTGGAGAATAAATGCTGGGAAAAGTAGATTTATTTATCTGAAGAAGAAGCTGCTGCTTGCAATCGTCCTAAGTTATTTTAATATTAAAAGTTGGAATTTCATTTAACCTTTAGATGTTACTATATGCTGTTTTCAATAAAGACATTTTGTAGTTACCTCCTGGCTTTGTAGAACATTGCCAAGTAACACACAGCCAGCACCTGAGAGCAATGCTGGCCGGAGGACCATCCCCTCTCCTTAAGAAAGAGAGAGAGAGAGAGAGAGAGAGAGAGAGAGAGAGAGAGAAATATGCCCAGGTTGATTCAGCAAGAGAAATATGTAGAGAGACTCTAAGCAGGTTTTCCTGCCACCAGATTCTCCTGGATATAGGAATCAGTGCTAAATGTGTTATTTCTGTCAACAAAGGTAAGTTGGTGTAGTTGAGCACACCCACTCCCACTCCCAAAGTATACTCGGCATGCTCTTGGAGTTAGACATGGCCTGTTGACTGCCTGGTGTGTCATTGGGTGGTTTCCTGTTGCTTAGTACTTTTTTTACGTGTGTAAAAAACTCTTTTGTCAGTAGCCTTGAAGGCACCTTGAAGGAAGAACTCAGGTTATGTCCATAAAAGATGTTTTACTCCTCCTCCTTCTAACACATGTGGTGCCCAAGGCAAAAAGAAGGGGTAGAAATACCGGCCCCGTTTTAGTTTAGGGGGGAAGCCTTTGCGGGCTCTTAGAAGACAGAGGGAGGTGTCCCAAAGCAGGAAAAGCGCCGAATGTCAAGGAAGAGGAACGTGTCCTTTAGGGCAACCACAGTGGATCAGCTTATGATCCCAGGAGGTCTACCTTGAGGTGATGATGTCACCTGGGGAGAAAAAGTTGCCTTTTTTCTGAAAACTATAAACAAGGTAAGCGTCCACATGAGAGAACTTCCGATATTAGGACATCATAGTTAAGAAATGCTTCATATTTCCTATAGCCCAACTCGTCCCAAAGCCAAATGGCCCAAGGGTCTAAGCTTCCAAAATAAGTCCAAGGTAAGGAAGACACGCCTTCCAGTCTGCTGTAGATCGGGGTCTAGTATTTCCATTCACAATGAAGGGTGTGGGTGACCTTCACAGACACACAAAGATCTGAACGGCAGAGTCACAGCAGAACTGCAGATGTCAAACCATGTTCCAGCCCTTCCAAGGACAACCAGTTCTCTGCGTTCCCCAGAGAGAAGGCTGCCTGCAACGCTTAATTGGGCAAGGCATTAAAATAAATAATGCAAACCCAGTTTCTCTGATTAAGGTAATTCCTTTTCATATGTAGTTTTTCTTTGAGTATAAAGTACTGTACTGCCCTTAAAAAAAAAAAAAAAACATGTTAAGGAGACAAGTGCCTGTGAAGCTCAATGAATATTCAGTTCTTTTGGTTTAAAGTACAGATAACTGGATCGGCATTTGGATTTCTGGAATGTCGATCCTTCCAAATGCTTGGTGAAGTTGCAGAAGAGATAAGCTCATTCTGCAGAAGAAGAAAAGGGACATCTTTTTAAGGTGTGTCTTGATAGATCGAAAGGCAGTAATCTAGCAGTGATTTTTTTTTCAAAGTCAGCTTCCTTTGTGAATCCAGAATAATGCGTTATCTGACTGGATTCAGACCTTAAACCCCTAAACTAGTTATATTGCCTTGACTTCCTGCACACTTCAAAGGCGAGCGTAGACGGGTTTCTTTTATCCTTTTAACGGAGACAGTTGGTTTGAAAGGCTCTTAGAGCTGCCGCCCGCTTATCCTTAAATCCTTTCTTTTTCTTTTTTCTTTTTCTTTTACCTTTTTTTTAATATCAGAGCAAGTGATCTCTCTGTGTGGTATTATTTTGACCTGCCTCAGCAAATAGAGGTGGAAAACACATGAAATGAGATGATGGCTGATCGTGGGAGGACAGGCCAAAGGAACAGAGACAGACTCTCTCCCACTTAAGGAGTGAGAGATGACGAAGCCTCTATGGCGGCAGGTGATAAGCTGGATTTCTCTCTCTCCCCCCCCCTCCTGACCCCCCCAGGGAATATCTTGGGTCCTCCTGCTAGTCTTTTTCTGACATGCAAGCCCTTGGTCAATATTTGCTTAAATGTCCAATGGCCACCCATGAGGTGCTATTGTCCTCCCTTGGGCTTGAAAACAGAGCCACCGCTCCGATGTTTTTTCAAGGTAGCCAGGACAGCATCTGAGGAATGCAGAAGGGGTGGGGTGGGGACACACATACTCACTCACACACACACACACACGGACACACAACGGCAGTGCATTAAACAAGCCATGGCTCCCTGTGGTCCTCATTGACCCAGAAGGCTTTCCGTTAGCTCAGGGACCACGCCGCCACATCTTTCCAGGGCAGGCGAGCGTCCTCCAAAGGCACAAATGGCACTTCAGATGTTTCCAGGGGACTCACCACGTGCCAACTTAACTCAGAGATAGGTTGCTAAAGCCCTTTTCCTTGCACACATATATTTGATTACCGGGCTGGAGCACCTCCCTTATGAAGAAAGGCTAAAACATTTGGGCCTCTTTAGTCTGGAAAAAAGGCGCTTGAGGGGGGATATGATTGAGACGTACAAAATAATGCAGGGTATGAGTAAAGTGGATAGAGGGAAGCTCTTCTCCCTCTCACAAAATACCAGAACTAGGGGACATCCACTCAAATTGAGGGCTGGGAGAGTAAGAACAGACAAAAGAAAATATTTTTTCACCCAGTGCGTTGTTAGTCTATGGAACTCCCTGCCACAGGATGTGGTGATGGCATCCGGCCTGGATGCCTTCAAAAGGGGATTGGACAGATTCCTGGAGGAAAAGTCCATCACAGGTTACAAACCATGATGGAGATATGTAATCTCCAGCCTTTAAACCAGGGTACTTCAAGGGCCAGATGCAGGGGAGTGGTATCAGGAGACAGATATCTAGTCTGATGCACTCCCAAACACATCTGGTGGGGCCGCTGTGAGATACAGGAAGCTGGACTAGATGGGCCTTTGGCCTGATCCAGCATGGCTCTTCTTATGTTCTTATGTTCTTATGACCCCTCAAATCCTTTACAAGGATGCTGGACAGGCTGAGTGGATTTTGTTCATATCATGGGGTAGGCTCGTCTTAGTTCTGGACTTCTAAAATTCTGCAGTAATACTTTGGTGACTCCCTGTCCTATCAAATCAAGTATGTTTCTTGTCTAACAATGTGTTACACACACACAGTAACATGATTCCAGGCAAGGGAGAGACTCTCCGGCCTCTGTTGTGGGACATGGAGGGGTCGGTAAGATCAAAGCACTGGGATTTTTCAGTTAACAAGAATGAGCCTAACCCTTGCCCCACCCACCCTTTTTGGCGGTTCTCCCCTGAACTGAGCTTAAATCATCACAGTGAATTTCTCAAAAAGGTGCTTTTGCTATCTGTATGCGTGACCCTCTGTAGAGGCACCTGTAAACATAACACACGTGTGTATGCATGCATGGCAATACCTATACCCACAAATGGATCAAGACATTTGTGTGATCTTGCTGCAGGTTCCATGTCAGGTTGAGCTCCTGCACCTGAGACATTGACCTTACACCCCTGCTGGTTATTGTTCTATAAAAGGAGCCAAAAGCTCCTGCCTTAAAATGGGAGTGTGCCGACTTGCTTATGCTGGCTGCCATTCTTGGGTGGTAGTTACAACAGAGGGATCCGGAGGAGGCATTCCCCCCCCCCACCTTCCTGCTCTGAGCAATGCAGAGATGTGTACATCCAAGTTGAAAATGGAACAGAATCCACCCCCCCCCAGCCAATGTACTACCTAAATGGAGGGAAGTGCTATTGGGTACTAGCAATAAATTTATTCATGATAGTTTTAATAAAGTAAGCTGTTGCAAAACAAAAAAAATCATTTCTTTTCGACCTGTGGCTTCCTGGTTGTGGTCATTGACCTCTGTCATCGATCATTGGGTGAAGCTGGAGAATTAACCTACATAAATTCTTTTAAAAGACCAATGCTTTTTTTAAAAATCTACTTTTGCACCAAGTTAAAAATTACTTTCCCCATTTCTGGTGCTTATTCTCATCCAGCAGCATGTAATCCAGGCTGGGCGGGCTCCATGCCCGTCATCTGGGCAAAGCAATGGCTTGGTTTTGCCCTGGGCTCTCCTGCCCTCCTCCTGCTTGCCCGCATCGGGAGACTGTGGTATCTGTAAGAGCGGCGGCACACATCTTACTTCCAGACATTGTTCGCAGTTGTCTTAATTGTAAGGTGGCTTGCTTGAAAGGTGTGCCTTTCCCCTGAGCCTCTGCAGTCTGAACTTCAGCAAGCAGCAGCATCTGTCACGAGAAGGAACTTTTCTGTTCCCTTGATTGCAAAGGCTGGCCGTGTACTACTAGTTGATCATGTGCTTCTAGAAGCTTCCTTGGGGGAAGAAAGACTTGGCTCCCTTCGTTGTTCCATGCATGCCATGGAGCTCCACCTTCACGACATGACAGCACCTGTCTGCCTGCCTCTTCCGGCTTGCCCTTCGCCCACCTGGGTCTCATCCAGGTATTGGGGGGGGGCTAGATGTCTCATCATTGGGACCACTGGGTCCTCCTGCCTGGTCCTCCTGGTGGAAGTTGCAGTCCAAAAGACATGGAGGCGGGATAGGTGGTCTATACCTTTGTCTTGGTCAGCCCTCATGCCTTTTTCTACTGCTGCCTGGCTCTTCACCGAACCTCCATCAGTTGTTCTTTCCTCTTCCTCTGTCCCTGTCACTCCACCATCGTTCTTGCCCTCCCTGGAAGACGGGATCCGCAGTTTTATCCCTGACTGGTAGGCCTGCCTGCTGGAAGGAGCAAGCCGCGGGCTGTGTGCATGAGTGAGCTTGCCCGTTAAGCGTTGTAGTGCCATGAGCCACTTCTTGCAACAAGTGGCTGCAACAAGTGGCTGCATGTGCATGTGCGCGCGCACAGCCTCTCTCTCTCTCTCTCTCTCTCACACACACACACACACACACACAGAGAGAGAGAGAGAGAGAGAGAGAGAGAGAGAGAGAGAGAGAGAGTCTTGGGTACTTCACACATCTTCTCTTCCAGCCTGGCCTTTTTGATAGCAGTCTACGAATGCCATCTGCTGGAAATGGCTGTCAACTACCAGATTGCTTGCCAGTTCCCTGCTGCTTTATTCCTCCAACCCCCCCCCCAATGGATGCTTCTTCTGCCCTCCCTGTTTCCCTCTTTCTGGTGGGTGTCTTTCTTTCACACCAACCCACCCCAGGTGCCCAGGGTATTTATATCAGGGCTTGATTTTCATTCTGCCCAAATGGCCACCATGAAACCTCAGCTGAGCCCTTTTGCCTCTTCCTTGCCTGCTGGAGGTTGGACTGCCTCACGCCCTTCCACCCTAAGCAGTGCTGTGTCGTGCTGCTTCCCAGCCAGGTCCTCCCTTTTCTCAGCCAAGGTGGCCTCGAGTTGTCCACTGAAGTCATTGGCACTTTCTCTTCCCTGCAACGTGACTGGCGTACTTGAGCTTTCCATATCTTGTGTCTCAGGATTTCTTGGTCTGCTTTCGTGGTCACCCACATGAAATTCTTGGCATCCTGCATAACCTGGCGTGTCTATTAATCCAAACTGCCTGGCACATGACATGTCAAGAGCAGCGTGCCATGCCAGGGGAGCAGCTGGAGGGCATCATCGCTCTCTCTCACACACACACACACAGAGGAGGGACTCCTCCCCAAACAGGAAGGAACTGCAGGGTCTTCAGGAGTCTAAACCTTTGGAGAGGAACAAGCAAAGTAGGTGGAGCAGGGACCTTGGAACGTATGGGGAGCATGCCGTGCCTTCAAATGCTTATCGGGAGGGTGCAGATTATCAGCTTGGCTGTGATGGAAGAGTGGGGCTGGATCCCCTGCATGGACACACTCCACGCACACTGTTGTAGGCCTGAACCTTCGTAGATTGCCCGTGTTCAGTAATTGATCGAGAAACACCACACACACACACACGGGTAGTGGTTTTAGATGCATGCATTTAAACCTCTGATGAATGTCCACTTGCATTTCATCTTCATTCTTTCTTTACTTACTTGAGGTAGACATTAGTTCTTATGAAGCCTTCAATGTCTGGCAGAATGGCCCCTTCCAATGAGATCTGCCTGACCTGCTCTGTCATCTCAGAGAGGACAGTCTTCTACACCCTTAACTCTCAGGACATGCCCAGAAAGTCAAGACTAGAACCCAGGCCTTCCCTGTGGTTGCACCGCATTTATGGAATAACCTGCCTAGAATTTACCCGACTCCTGGAGGAAGTTTTCAAGAGACGTCTTAGGACATGGGTCATATGGACAGGCCCTTCCCAGACTTGATACCTACAGAGGGCAGTGGCTAACGGTACTGGAGCCACTGATTCCGCTTTTTTGCTTTTGTTTTATGTTACTGGAATAGTTGTTATGTTTATGTATTTATGATTTCTTAAGAACATAAGGACAGCCTTGCCGGAACAGGCCACAGCCCATCCAGTCCAGCATTCTGTCTCACACAGTGGCTCACCATTTCCTTCAGGGTATTTCCAAGCAGATGTCTTCACCTGGTTATGATTTCCCGCAAATGGCATTGAGAGAGATCCTGCCTTTCTCTCCAACCTGGAAGTGGTCCTTAGGCATCCATCATGATAGCCATTGATACCTTTGTTCTCCATGAACTTGTCCAATCCTTTCTTAAAGCTGTCAAGGCTGACAGCTGTCACCACTTCTTCTAGCAGGGAGTTCCACAGACCAGTGATCCTCTGGGTAAAAAAGTACTTTCTGTTATTTGTTTGAGATCTAGCACCCAAAAGTTTCATGGAGTGCCCCCTAGTTCTAGTGTTGTACGATAGGGAAAACAGCTTTCCCTTATCTAGTTTGTTCACACTATGTATGATTTTATAAACTTCATTTAGGTCACCTCTCAGGTGCTGTCGTTCAAGAGTGAAGAGGCCCAGCTGTTGCAGCCTCAGAGGATAAGGAAGGTGTTCCAGTTCCCGAATCATTCTGGTTGCCCCCCTCTTCACTTTTCCCATTTCCATAATATCCTTCTGGAGGTATGGTGACCAGAATTGTACACAATACTCCAGATGGGGTCTCACTAAAGATGAGCACGAAACGATTTTTTTCGGTTTGTTATTTGGTTCGTTACATAATGAAACAAATAACGAACCTGACAATGGAATAGAAATGAAATGAAACAAACCAAGAAAATTTGGTTCATTACATTTCGTTTCATTAATGCCGGCGCACAAAGACACGGAGCTGTTTTAAACACTAAAAAACGGATGAGAAACAGTTCAAATAAATCGTAATTTTTTAAATGCCTGATTATAGCTATTAGGTTGATGCCAGTGATTTAAAACATCTGAAAAATTGGGGTGGAATAAATAAATAAATAGAAACTGCTTCCTCCCATTCCAAACAAAACAAAGTGATGGACTCAGACAGGGATCCATCTGTGTGATAATGGGATCAGGATAGATTGGATGGATGAATGAGACTCTCATTCATGTCGTCATGTCATGTCACGTGTCACATGCACACGAGAAAACACTTACACAACACACACAAACACAACACATGACACATGACAAAACACTGAAAACAACAACACAAGGATGATGATGATGATGAAAAGGATGGTGTGGTGGATGATGTGAAGATGAGGATCTGCCAGTCCAGTTTGTGCAGTTATAAACTTTTAATTTTTTTAAAAAAAAATTAAAATGTTTTCTGTCTGGTCTGGGACGTTGGAGGACGCCCACGCACGGAAATGCTTTAAATTACACAAAGCGGGTAAAAACGAATAACAAATTAACAAACCAATGAAATGAAGTTTTCCAAAAAAATAGTTTAAAAAATGAAATGAAGCCTTAAACGAAACGAAACACATTTTTTTTGGTTCATGCCCATCTCTAGGTCTCATCATAGATTTATAAAGAGGCAAAATGACACTTGCTGACTTGTTTTCTATACCCTTCCTAATGATCCCTAGCATTAAGTTTGCTTTTTTCATTGCTTCGGCACACTGGGTTGATACCTTCATTGAGCTGTCCACCAGGACACCAAGGTCCTTTTCCTGTTTTGTTGCAGAGAGTTCAGAGTCCATCAGTTTATAAATGTAATTTGGTGTGGTTTTTTTTGCCCCAGTGTGCATCATTCTGCGCCTCGTGGCGCAGTGGTTAAATGCCTGTACTGCAGGTAAAACTGTGCTCACGACCTGGGGTTCAATCCCAGGTAGCAGGCTCATGTTTGACTCAGCCTTCCATACTTCCAAGGTCAGTAAAATTAGCACCCAGCTTGCTGGACGGGGGGCAATGTGTAGCCTGCATACTGTAATTAAAACTGTAAACCGCCCAGAGACTACTTGAAGTGGTATGGGGCGGTATATATAAGCAGAACACTTTACTAATGTGGAAGCTCATTTGCCACTGGTTTGTCCACTCCCCCAGTGCCAAGAGATCTTGTTTGACACTATTCTTGTTCTTTTTGTTGTGTACCACCAAGAGTGACCTGGGAAGCTAGATGGGAATGAGTGAAGGAATGAATGGATGGATAGATTTAGGACCCTCAGTACCTTCTGGAACATCTCTCCTACAAAACAGCTACCTAACTTGTTAAAAACAGCAACTCTTAAGGAGGCCAAGATCACTGCAACGAGAAACAAGACGTTTTAGATTTTGTTCCCATGTCTTTGGAAGAAATGATCAGCAGAGGTTTGCCAAGGCCCTTTGCACGCAATTTTTAAGGAATGACTTGGAACAAGAGGAGTGTAACGCTGCCTGTTATTGATGTTCGCCATTTGACATTCAACAGAAGTTTGTTAGTGACAGGGTTTTATCAGTTACTGTTTATCAATGTTTATATCAGCCATTGAATTATTATTAGCTTATGCATATTGGATAATTGCCCAGAGAATGTGTATCACACTGTTGGGCATTATGTTTTACACACTGTGTAAGTATTTTATATAGAAGTAAATAAATACTTAAATAATTTTGTTGGTGTGTTTTTGTGTTGTATACACACACACTCACACCAACAAAGGAGTTTGCACAGATAATGAAATGGTCTCTGGGCCCCGAAATGTGGTGGTAATAAGGCAAAATTGTGAAGTCACGATGGAAAAACAAAATTCGTAAATAATTGGAGCGGTTCCGAGACCCGTCAGAACCGCCCAAATGGCCCTCACACAGTCACAAGCACTACACTTTTTCCCGCGTTCAAAAACTCCAAACCGTTCCCGAGATATCAGGAGAAACACGAGCTGCTCCTTGCTGCCGGCTGAGAAGCCTTGCGAGCCGAGAATTCGGCAGCGGAAGCCCCAAATTTGCACCCACTTTAACAGTTTACTTTGTATCAAGTCTCCGGTGGCAGTCAATTACTGCGGAGACTCCATAAAACAGCAGGGGAGTGAAGATAAGCTCTCCTGCGCGCCTTAACCAATCAGCGCCCCCGGCTATCAGTCAATGTCAAATTAATTACGGCCAGACGGGGGGCGCAGCGGGGAACCCTTATTACATTGAATTGGCTCAGTAGACCACCCCCCTCCAAAACAAACAAAACGCTTTCCCCGGGCAAATTTGAAAACTCTGGCCGCTTTGGGAACCAGAGAGGCGGCCAAGCCTACAGGCAGCCTAGCGGTAGAAATCCACTCACCCTACCCAGCTCACAGTAACTCAAACCCGGGAAGGCATAACCGGAGCGACCCCGGGAAGGCATAACCGGAGCGACCGGCTTCTGTTAACACTCTCTACCCGGGGCTGAGTTCCATGGAATTCATGCCTTCCCTCGGCCACATACTTCTATGAGAGTGGACCAAGCCCCCCCTTCTTTTCTCCTGTTTCAGTGTCTTCCTATGGGAGCTTCTCTGTCTCAATACTTTCCTATGGAGGTAGACCAATACTCTTTTCCTTTCCTATGGAAGTAGACCAGTACCCTTTTCTGAAATTGCTCAAACAGGCAAGTCCCTAGCTGAGATTCTGTTTAACCCTTTCCTGCCCCTCCTTTAACCCCTCTTCTGCTCTTTTTCCAGTTCCCCAGCCTTGTCGTTTAACTCTTTCCTGCCTTTTCTTAACCCTTTCCTGCCCTTTCTCTTTAACCCTTCTTCTGCCCCTTTTCCTCCATTCTCCCAACCTTAGAAGCTTCAGCCAGAGACGCAATTCAGGCAGAATAAATCCTGAATTGAGGGATTATCTATTCCCTGCTCTGGCTGGAATAGAGAATGATTGTCAGCCATCATCCTCAAGGATCAAGGACTTCCTTAACATCTGAGACCTGCTCCCACTGCCCCTGCCTGGCACAGACTCCCGACACAAAGGGTGCCCCCTCTCTTCACCCCCCCTTCTCCTCTCTCTCTTTCCTTCTCTTCTCTTCTATCCTTTCTCCTCCCACCCCTTCTACCCTGGGTGTGCTTAAAACGTGTGCCTGTCCTATTCCTTGACTTCTATACTCTACCATCTGGGGCAATGGGGTTATGGCACAAGGAAGAAGGATCATCATGGCGACTTCGAGAGGCTGGCAGCATCATCTAGAAGAATCCATCGTTTCCAGAGTTCTCAGCACGTACACCCACAGCTGCTTCCTGGAGTACCAGCATCCTGGTCACGTAGACCCAGATGTTATCACAGCCTGGGGGAGTTTTCCATCATCACATTTCTGCACCCACAAAAGACTGCCCAGACACCTTTGGATAATCCCACCAGTCTTTGCTGTTTTCCATTGACTTTGAAATTAATCCCCTCCAACCCCCTATTGATTTTCTGATTCCTTCAGTTTGCTCAGACCCAAAGGACAATACATCGCTTCCCCTTCCCATTGTGATATCCGGATGGCCCAATCAAAGAACACTTGGACTCATTAACACCTGCATGGGCATCCGACTCCGGACTGCCAGAGACCACCCAGGACCACCTCTGGCCAACCCCTGGATTACCTTGATTGGACTATTTGAAACCATCCTCAGCCAATCCCTGGACCGGCGCCACCCAAGGAGGGGAGGGGAGTGAAATCAATAAAAGTTGAGGTTTCCATGTGCTCGGGGTCAGACATCTTTGCTCTATCTCTGGCTTGCTGTCCACCTACTGCTTTTTATTAGGACTTATAAAATCAGTATTTTCTCCTGGAACTCTCTCCTGCTGGAGTCTTCATTGGGTCTCTGGGGTCCAGCAGAACTCAGCAGGGCTAGCCTGACTGGAATAGAATTTTAATTTTCTTTTAAATTCAACAAAATGTCTATCTGCAAAGTGTTACTTAGAATCAAGAGTTGGAAGAGACCTCTCAAGAGCCATCCAGTCCAACCCCCATCAACGTACCCTCCAACAGATGGCCATCCAGCCTCTGCTTAAAAACCTCCAAAGCAGCACCCTCTGTGGCAGCATCTTCCACTGCCAAACAGCTCAAACCATCAGGAAGTTGTTCCTAATGTTCAAATGGAATCTCATGGAAAACAAACCTGTTCCCTCTTCAATATGATATCCTTTCAAATGTTTATACATGGCTTGGCTATAATATCCCCTCTCAACCTTTTTTTTTGTAAGACTAGACATTCCCAGCTCCCTAAGCCACTCCTTGTAAGACATTTCTTCCAGACCTTTAACCATCCTGGTTGCCCTCGTCTGGACCCGCTCAACGTTGTCAACATCCTTTTTAAATTGAGGTGTGCAGAATTGGACACAGTACTCCAGGTGGGGTCTGACCAGAGCAGAATAGAGTGGTACTATCACCTCCCTTGCTCTAGAAACCAGGGCTGTGAAGCCGACTCCTCTGTATTAATATGCAAATGTATTTTATACATTCCTTGAAGGAAAGAAAGGCATAGTCATGTTTAAAGTTTAAGCTAACAATCAGAGTTTACAAGTTTTTATAGCTTTAGCTGAATGACAGCAGTTTTTCCAATGGTTTATTTACAGCTTCAGTCTTGAACTATTGACCCTCCATTCCCTTCACTTATACAAGTGTCTCTAGTCCTGCAAAAAACATATTTACTTAATCCCGTATCAGTGAGAGGCTAGGTTACCCATGGGCGCTGCATAACAGCAGAACACAACACTATGGAAAGTATAAGTATTGCCGCTCCTAATTGTGCATTGCGTGCCATATAGCGAAGCACATGAAAAGCATGCTTCTTCGCGGTCACTTAACGTGTTCATTTTGTGGTAATGTGAGACACTGCATGCATTGTTCTTTATTCTTACAGTAGAGAAGTCATTAATTATAACTTTTTGTGAATTGGGACATTTAAACTTGCTTTTTAAAAAAATTCCAATCTAAATTTAGTAGGAGTCGGAGTCGGAGCATTGTTTGCCGACTCAGACTCAGACTCCAGGTACCCAAAACTTCCTCCGACTCCGACTCCACAGCCCTGCTAGAAACTATGCTTCTGTTGATGCAACCAATAATCACATTGGCTTTCTTGGCTTCCGCATCACACTGCTGACTCATGTTCAATTTGTGGTCCACCCAGACTTTCAGATCCCTTTCACAGGTACTATTCTCCAGCCAGGTGTCTCCCATCCTATATCTGTGCAATTCATTCTTTTTACCTAGATGCAGCACCCTACATTTCTTTCTGTTGAAACTCATTCTATTTGCTTTGGCCCAGCATTCTAATCTGTCAAGGTTATTTTGGATTTTTATCCTCTCCTCTAGGGAATTAGCCACCCCTCTCAATTTGGTATCATCTGCAAATTTAATCAGCATACTCTTGATTCCTTCATCCAAGTCATTAATAAAGATATTTAAAAGCACCGGAACTAGAACATAACCCTGTGGCACTCCACTGGTCATATCTCTCTAAGCTGAAGAGAAGCCATTTATGATCACCCTTTTGGTGTGATCAGTCAACCAATTACAAACCCCACATTCTACTAACTTGTTTGCAAGTATACAATGGGGAACCTTATTGAAGGCCTTACAGAAATCTACATAAGTAATATTCAGTGTTCCCCTCATCCACCAGGCTCAAATTAGATCAAATTATTCTGGCATGACTTGTTTTTAAGAAACCTGTGTTGACTTCTTGTAAGGACAGCATTGCTTGTTAAATGATTACAGACTGCTTAATAATCTTTTCTAGAATCTTTCCAGGAATAGGTGTCAAACTTGTTCCAGAGAAACAACCCTAAATTCCTTATCAGGAATTTAAATAAATTCCAGGTTTGTTGGGAAGAAAAAGCAGGAAGAAGAGCCACAAGTAGCTGTTCACATTTTTACCCCATCTGGAGGTGAGACTTCTCCTCTCAGCTGTCCTGCGAGGCGGGTCTGAAAGACCCTCAGCAAGTTTCATGAGGAGGGGTTTGATCTCCTCGCCCGGCGCTCGTCATCAGACACTTTCCCTGCACGGTGGCCTTTTCCAGAGAATCCCGCCTTCTTTAGATGTTCCCAAAGTAGGACAGCCTCCATCTCAACATTTTTGCCTCCAGAGCAAATTCAGCCTGGATTTGTGTTATTTGTGGGACCCACTTCTTGGTCTTTCCGGTTTAGCCTCTAAGCTCTCTCCTCCGGCACGCTTCAAAGGAATCCTTGTTCTCCCCTGCCCAGCTCTCCCGCCTGCACACACGGTTCAATGTGATTCTGTTTGGGTCTGACCAAAGCATTCAAAGGGCACTCTTAAGTTGTCCTGTGATGGAGATACAACTACAAGTCAATCCGTGCAGGTGGGCAATTTGTGGGAAAGGCTTTACTAGCTGGGGCCGACACGCTAGGGAGGTGTTTCCAAGTACAAAGGGATGGAATGGCCTTATGTGATGACCAAGGTCCCAACTGATCTCAACTGCTGTGAAGACACTCCGGCATTTGGGTTTCGTCCAGCTTTAGGAAGAGAATCTGACTGCACTATCATGTGTGCTGAGCAGAAAAGCACTTTAGTGGTTGGTTTTCAACTGGGCCTAAAAGGAAGGGGTAGTTTTTATGATCGGATCATCCTATCTGCCTCGTCAACTGTCAAGGCAGAGAACCTAAGGGCCGAGAAGGGGCCATGGCAGCCTTTAGGAGGCCCTTGAAATGGCAAAGAAATGCATCAGTGCCACCTAGAAGAGAGCACTGTTGATTGCATGAAAGGGGCTAATCCGTGCCATGAATCAGCGCTTGGGGCAAACTCTAACCAGATGCACCAGCAACAGGTGAAGAAACAGGTGTGCATCCATTGCATCTTCCCAAGTTCGGTGGCATGGTGAAGAAAATTACCACAAACCCACAAGAAGTAAAGTGGGAGAGGTGGAGGCACCTTGCTTTGGAGTACACCCATATTCACAAGCCCTTGGGAACGCACGGTTCCACCCTAGAACAAGGTGGCCCACCCCACCCCCACCCCCAGAAACCCTCTTCAAGGCCTAAACACGGTTTTCAGAAGTCAGAAAAGGGATTTCCTTTCCTCACAGAGATGGTTTTCTCCCTTTTCTGCACAATTCAATATTTTCAACTTGTCACAGAAGATTCAGTAGAACCACCCGGGGCATTCACTAAATCAAATTCACACCTTGGAAAAAAAGACCACATAAACAGGCTTTTTGAAGGTGTTAATTCTGATATAATCTTGGACAAGAAAGTCCCGGGTTCTCAGCATCGCACTGGTTTCACAAGAATCGAGAGTGTGGAAAAAGGGGTTTTTAACTACCCACAGTGCAGCTTTCGTCGGGTGTTACACAGGGAGTAGAGAAGTGAGGGACACAGTAACCAACATCTTAACAATTCAGCTGCCACAAACAGCCACTAAACAACGTTTTCAAGTCTCACGAGATAAAAAAAACTATTTTTATCTGTGACACTGCTTGAGATGCAACAAAGCTAACCGTCGACAACAACAAAGTAGGCCAAAACTGGTGAAAAAGTGCTATTTTGGCAGAACCGGCTAACGATAAAGCAGCAACTACAACATCGATCTTGGTGGCTGGGGGCTGGATTGCCACCGCTGTCCCCTGGATCAGGCCCGGTGCTTCTTGATAAAGCTGATCAGCCCGTTGGTGGAGGCATCGTGAGAGGTCACAGGGTCAGCGGAGGCCAGCTCTGGTTCGATCTTCTTCGCCAGCTGCTTGCCAAGCTCCACACTGGATTTGAGCAAGAGCCCAGGAGAGGTGGAGGAGGAGGTAAGGGGGAAGAACAAGCAGAACACAGGAAGCTTAAAGATGTACAATTTCTGGAAACTTTTGGGGTGGGGGAACAGAACAACCTTCCCCCATCACAATTTTTCCATTTTTCTCCAAATATTTTTTCCCATGGCTTCAAAGCTTTGGGATATTTGACATCTCTGCATTTTCCACATCCCATATTGCCCCCCCCCACACCTTTTGAAGACAGATGGTCTGGGCAGTGTTGGCGAACCCATGGCACAGGTGTTAAAGGTGGCACTCGGAGCCCTTTCTGTGGGCACCTGATATCACCCCTTCGCAGCCACCTGTATTCAGGTTAAGTTGCACTTTGCAAAAAAATTAATGGGTTCTGAATCGTAGTCTGGGCACTCGGTCTCTAAAAGGTTCACCATCACAGGTTTAGACGGTGGGGGGACAAGAGATGACTGTGTCCAGGCACCGTCTATTACGACATTCTGCCACAACCAACGGCAAGGCCTTGGGAGCAGTTCTGCATTGCTTGCCTGAAGGACTCTGCAGAATATTCACTTCCGGGGTCCTTGGCTGGGGAGGGGGGGTTGGCCAAGAGGCAGGCGGGGGAGTCGGCACGGGGGGGGGTGAGCCTTGGGGTGGAAATCCAGCTCTATGCCTCTGCTGACATCCCGTGTTTTCCCACCCAGATTCAAGCAGTGGTTTCTTCTTCCACTCCACAACTGAGTCTGGCTCCTTCTCATTTTGACCTGAAAGGATTTCTGTGTAGGACTCTGGCCTGCCCAGAAAGGAGCGACTGACTCATCATCAGCCCAGGACCCAACTGAAGTTCTCACAAGGCCCTCAGAAGTGGCCACCACTAAAGGCTGGCTGAAAGGGCCTTTGCCGCCGCCGCCCGACCAGCTCCTCAATCGCTTGCAAGCAATAAGACGGCAACAGAATTGCATCCCCTTAAAAGAAAAACAGGAACATCTCTGCTCAGGATCAACTTACCCCCACTGGTCATAGCTGTTAATATCCCAGACGACTCCTTGGACAAAGATCTTGTGTTCGTACATGGCTGGGGAAAGATGATTTAAGGGGGGAGGGGGGGAGAAGGCAGGTGACATTAAAAAGCCACTTTAAAAATAAAAAGCATCCAATAAACACGCAACGGAGAGGAAGACACTCACCAATTAAGGCTCCGAGAATAAATGGGTTAAGTTTAGTGAACACAATGGAGTTGGTTGGGCGGTTCCCTTCAAAGACCTTCCAAGAAAGAAAAGAGATCCATTGGCATTCTCCACTCCTCAGGCAAAATTCAGTTTCTCCCCCCACCTTTTGCAAGCCAAAAACAAAAACACTCCAGGGGATGTGAGCCCAAGACGACGGGCAAAACCACCTGCGATGCAACCCCCCTTTTACCTTGTGGGGAAGGAGTTTCTCCAGGGCCTCCCCGCTTAGGCCTGCAGCCTGCAGCTCCTGGCGAGCCTCATCAGACGTCTTGCCTTTCATCAGAGCTTCCGTTTGAGCAAGGAAGTTTGCCAGAAGGATCTAGAAGAGAGAGAAGGAAGGTGAGGCCTGGCCTGCCTCTTTCACGTTCTCCTTACTGGAGCAAGCTGGTGCTGTCCAGCCAGGGAAAGGACAAGAGCTGAAGGCCAACTGGCTGCCTGGCCCTTCTGCTTCCCACCACCTCCCTGTACAGGGCAGGATTCCAGTATGCTTAAAAGAGGAAGCAGTAAAACCACTGTTTGAAAAGCCCTCCTTAGATCCAACAATACTGAACAATTACTGACCAGTGTCCAACACCCTATTCTTGGGGAAAGTACTAGAGTGGGTTGTGGCCTTGCAGCTCCAGAGGTTTTTGGATGAGACAAACGACCTGGATCCATTGCAATCTGGCTTCAGGCCTGGTTATAGGACTGAGACGGCACTGGTTGCCTTGGTAGACGACCTATGCAGGCAAATGGATAGGGGATCTGTGTCCCTTTTGGTTTTATTGGAATTTCCAGCTGCTTTTGACACTATTGACCACGGCATCCTCCTAACCTGTCTCTCTGAAATGGGACTTGGGGGCACTATCTAAAAGTGGCTCCAGTCCTTCCTGCAGGAGAGAACACAGAAAGCAGTCTTAGGGCAGTGATGGCAAACTTTTTAGAGACCGAGTGCCCAAACTGCTATTCCAAACTCACTTATTTTTTCACAAAGTGCCAATACGGCAATTTAATCTGAATACAGTGGTATCCTGGGTTACAAATGCTTTGAATGCTAACCTTTGGGAAAGTGAGGATGTCATCAGGAGAGGCCTTTCTCTCCATCCCACCACCTTCACAGGTGCATCTCATGGGAACACATGAAAGGGTCTTCTCTGTTGTTGCTCCCAGACTTTGGAACTCCCTCCCACCAGAGACCAGGACTGCCCCATCCCTGCTGTCTCTTCAGGCAAGTTTTCCCTGAATGAGGGACTACCTACTAAGAGACTTTTAGATGGATTACCATTCATGGATACATTGACTGAAAACAACTGTGTTTTCCATGCCTCATAATGGACTTTTCTTTCTTTTAACTGTTTGCGTGCTCTTTTTAGCTTTAATGATGCCTTTTAATTGTTGTAAGAGGCCTTTTCTAAGTCCCTCTTTGTAAATTTGAATATGTCTTAAATGTTATGGACTGCATACTATTGTAAGCCGTCTTGGGTCCTTTTTCTAAGGAGAAAGGCAGGGTAAAAATATTCAAAAATAAAACTAATGAATATAAATATAAAAATAGAAGGACAGGATCTATGGTCCTGGAGCACAGAACTGGAACACAGGTGATGCCCCAGGTGGAGACCTCTCAGGGAAGCCGGCCTCCTTGTGGGGAGCTCATCCCCCCAAAAATGGCAGAAATGCAGGGAGAAATATTTAGGGTTTGTACAAATGTTCTTCAGTCTACACCAGGCATGTCCAAACTTTGGCCCTCCAGATATTTTGGACCACAACTCCCACAGTCCTTTGCCATTGGAAATACAGGCTTGGAATTCTGGGAGTTGTGGTCGAAAACATCAAGAGGGCCGAAGTTTGGACATGCCTGGTCTAAACGGTCTGCCCAGTCCCGCCGTTGGTGCCTCCAGCCTGGAAGGGCCAAGGAGAACGAACCACTGTCCCAAGTTCAAGGAGTGAGTGGTCTGGCTCTTGGCCTATTGTGAAGTTTCAAAGGGGTGCTTCTCCCAGTAGCAGCCTGCCCTCCTCCATATGCCCCACCTTGGATACCATTCATTATGGGGGACAGGTATGGGGGAGTTCTTGAGCTCAGTCCCACAGCAGTTCAAGATCCTCATCATGGAGGCTTGACGAACACCAGATCAAAATGGACAAAATATTCCAGCCTTTTGGGAGCTGAGGGTCATGCTCTGCACTAGCGATGGGCATGAACTACCCGTTCATTGGTTCATCCTTTTGACAAACGGGTGTTCGTAAGTTCCCAGCTCTGCCTTCTCCAATGGGCGGCCACTCAGAGGAAGTGCCCCAGGAGGTAGGGCAGGGAAGTGAGGGGCCTCGCCTCTTGAGTGGGGTTTGTCCAGAGGACGAACTACTGGTTCGTGCTCATCTCTAGTCTGCTCAGGTTTTAATTATTATTATTTTTTTGAAAACTGTGTCTTAACTGCATTACTGTAGGACCCCCATATCCGAGGGGGGATCAGTTCTGGGCCACCCTGCGGATACTGAAATCCGCAGACAAGATTGAATGCTCTTATCCAGGGGTTACATTGGCAACAGGGGTAGTGGGATACTGGGGGCAAAAACTTTCGCCCCCAACACCCCCCAAATACTGGGCAGTGCAAAGGGCCCCCATCATGCCCATCAGGATTGGGCTAATGCCAGCGGGCAAGGAAGCTGTGCAGTGCAGATTCTCCCCCCCCCCCGGCACCTCGCTGACTTGCCCAGCGGGAATGCATTCGCACCTGGGGGGGAGAGAGCTGCGTGGCATGGCTCCCCCCCCCAGCACTAACCCACTCCCACTGGGCAGACTGGGCGGCAGGAGAACATGCCTGGACTCCCCCTGGTCCGCTGTGCTGCTGCACCTTCGGGCGGCACGACGGCACTCTCTCCTGCCACCAGGTCCGCCATTCAGCCCTGCGGGAGTGGTGGGGTGCTGGGGGCAAAAGTGCCACCCAGTCAGCGCGGTGCAGCTTTCACCCGATGCCCCACCACCCCCACTGCCTGCTGATGGCCAAGTGTGGATAACTGAATCCGTAGATGGTGAATCAGTGGATATGGGGGAGGTTCTGTAATTTAAATGGTTCTGAACATCTCATGTTTTTCCGTTATTGTGTATGGTTCCATAACCTCCCCAAAGCCCTGTGATACAGGGCAAGCTCTATATGTCTTAAATAAATATTCTCAGCTTTGCAAGCTGTCCCTTGGGAGGCTAAATGAACCACCATTGTTCTTTAACAAATGAAAAGCCCCCCTTTTTGCACACAGCTGGTTTCTTGTGTTCAAAGGAGCACTTCCCACCCAGAAGCTGCAACGGGATCTGCCAGGTGCAACAGCCGGCTGATCCTTTTCCATCCAACTGTGAGGAGTCAACTGATGAAAATCGAGTAGCATCATTAAACTGCATTATGAACAGCAAATACGAAGCCTTGGTCGCTTGTGTCTCTCTTTGAACTTGCATTCTGTGTCTCATTCTTGCAAGAATTATTTCCCTCACACCTTAAGATGCGGGCAGACCCCACTAAAATCCCTTTTAAAGTAGAAATAACCAGGGCTGTGGAGTCGGAGTCGGAGGAAATTTTGGATACCTGGAGTCGGAGTCGGCAAACAATGCACCAACTCCGACTCCTAAATTTAGATTGGAATTTTTTAAAAGAGCAAGTTTAAATGTCCCAATTCACAAAAAGTTATAATTAATGACTTCTCTACTGTAAGAATAAAGACCAATGCATGCAGTGTCTCACGTAACCGCAAAACGAACACGTTAACTGACCGTGAAGAAGCATGCTTTTCATGTGCTTCACTATATGGCACGCAACACACAATTAGGAGCGGCAATACTTATACTTTCCATAGTGTTGTGTTCTGCTGTTATGCAGCGCCCATGGGTAACCTAGCCTCTCACTGATAAGGGATTAATATGTAAATATTTACTTTATGTAAATAAGTAAATAGTAAATAAATTCACATATTAATACAGAGGAGTCGGAGTCGGAGTCGGAAGTACAAAAAAACTTAGGAGTCGGAGTCGGAACATTTATCTACCGACTCCACAGCCCTGGAAATAACACACAGACCCACTGATTGACAGGTCTGGTTATTGTCCTTTTTTTTACCTTGTGATGCAGGCCGTTTCTGATTGGATGCTGCGTCTGGACAGGAATAAGGAAGTCACAAGGGATCATGCGTGTTCCTGCACACACACACACAGAGAGAGAGAGAGAGAGAGAGAGAGAGAGAAATGGGAGGAATGTTGAAATAAGTTGCTTTCGAGTAAACGTGGGGAATGAGCAGCTCTGCAGGTGCCCCGGGGCACCTTCACACCCTTTCCAGAACATGAAAATAATGCGCTAACACTAAAGTTGTTGCAAAGCGATTGGTCTGGAAATCAACAATTTAAAAGTACAGTCATACCTCGCACAACGGAAATTTGTACAACGAAAAAATCCAGAGCCCCCCTGGCCAGCCCCGTTCCCTTCTCCCCGCACA
>JAHTLZ010000065.1:2786022-2796830 GCA_023846285.1 Phrynocephalus versicolor
CCCCCCCCCACAAGCTCCATGGCAGCGGCACATTGGACAGCCCTGATCTTGGGTATGCATTGGAACGGATTAAATCTGTTTTCAATGCATTCCTATGGGAAATTTCAATGTGTACAACGTAAAATTTGTATAACGTAATTTAATTTGGAACGAATTAATTACGTTATACAAGGTACTACTGTAACTTTAACATTGTAATTCCAACTTCTGCTCTTATCACCCCGTCCTAAGATCTGTTTTCCTGGTTGAGACAGATCAAGGCAACAGACTTCAAAATATCTGGATCTTTCCTGCCACCACCCGCTCCCTCCTCCCATTCCGCAGGCTCCCCCCTTTGGAAAGAGGTCAGCCTCTCTGAGAAAGTTCTGCTCCTTGGATCCAGGTATTTTGAAGCCACCCTGGGTCTCCGCAGCTCTCATGCTCAACCAGGCACCTCCAAACACTTCACAACGGCTTCACGGTAAACACCGGGTCTACGCTACATTGGACTCAAGTCAACCTGTATCCCCAAAACGCACCAAGAGGGGTCTCTGCCAGGCAGAGCAGTGGCCAGTCACCTACCCTGATGGATCAGCTGATAGAAGGCATGTTGTCCATTGGTTCCAGGTTCACCCCACACAATTGGGCCAGTGTTGTAGTCCACGCGAGTGCCCTTCTTGGTGATATACTTGCCGTTCGATTCCATGTCCCCCTAAGCAACCGAGAGAGTTGAAATTGACCCCGGATAACTCAGCTACCCATGGTGGCATTATGACATGCGCTTAGTCCCCATTTGGAGTCACCTGGGCATAAACAAGTTCCACTGCCACCATAAACTGTTTTAAAATAAGTACTCACATTTTTCCCATGTATATTTTTCCAACCTAAAATTACACTTTTGCAACTATGTGGTTCTGTCCTTGGGTTATTCCATCTGAGCTTGAGAAATAACTCCATGGTGTATCATTGCTAATTACCATACAAAAGCAACTCTCAATTTTTAGTCTAATAATTTTTGACAAAAATATGGTCTTATACAAGGAAAAATACTGTAAATATACTGGCAACACATTGATTCTGAGGAGCAATCTGTAACCTTTACTGTATTTTTCTGCATCTTGCTATGACTGCACTGAAAATGTGTTAGGAGGACAGGGGAGAAAGTAGACCCCCCCCCCCGCTCCAGGTGCCTACAGGAAGGGGGCAGGTGGCTGCCCTTGCTGGCAGGGACGGCCCGTGAAGCCCCTTCTGGACAGAGGGTTAAGGAGAGCTCCACCTCCCTCTGCCCTTCGTCCGAGGCCTCCTTTCATCCCGGGGGGAGGGGGTGGGCAGGCCTGATCCTCCACAACCGCCCTGGGGAGCCAAGGGCCCTTCTTACCTGCTGGAAGTAAGCTGCAAAGCGGTGCATGTACTGGTCGTAGGGCAGGAGGGCATGGGTCTCCGTCCCGTAGCAGTTGATATACCAGACGCCCAGCATTGCCAGCAAGACAGGCACGTTCTTCTCCAGGGGAGCGGTGCGGAAGTGATTGTCCTGGGCATCGGAGCAAGCGCCCAGATGAGCAAAGCCAACTCAGGCAACTGGGCCGGCCAAGAACCCCAGCGGGGCTAGTCCCTCCCCAGGGAGCATCCAAGCCCCTGGACAGTCAGGTTTTGGCTCAACCAAACCTAAGCTGAGCAACAGCTCCAGAGGCACCTGGGTGGGGGTGGGGGTGGAGGAGGAGGCAAGAAATGGCCACCATGACCAAGCGCCAACCTCGGCTGTCCACGAAATGGCTCATTAAAACTGTTCCTCTCAATCCCTCTCCAGGCACAACTTCTGAGCGCCCCCCCCGAAATCCTTATCCCTCTTCCATCCAGGCTATTTACCAGAAGGACTCTCAAAATCCGTATCAGCCTTCCCAGTTTCTTACAATATGCAGAGGAGACTTTTCTCTCCCTCACACTGTCCCCTGGCCAGAAGGGAAGTGAGTGAGCAAGCAAGTAAGGAAGAGAGAGAAAGAGAGAGAGGGAGGGAGGGGGAGGGAGGGAGCGCCTTCCCCCATGGCAGCTTCCAGGCGGAGGATTCCCCTTTTCTGACAGCAGGGATGGGTCTTTTGAGCAGCAACTGATTGTTCAGGAAGTGTCTTTGGATGGATGGCAAGTGCTATCCGTTCTATTCCTTGCAAATTCTTTTGAAGCTGACAACTCATTTTACAATATTTAATTTCACACCTTGTGCTTACAAGCTGTATGTGTTTTTGATTAATGTTGCAAGTCACAGTTCAGTTCTCCACTGGATTCATCCATCCATTCACTCACGTATATCCTGATTAATTTATTTTATATGCCTCACAATGGGTGAATCCACACTAGTTTAAGCAGAAAATAAATACAGAAACAGATCCACCAGAGCTAAATCCACAGTCTTTTCTGCCCGTGAGGGATCGCTGTAGGTGCCACGGAGGACATGTGGTTCCTCCATTAACTCGGATGGCCTCAGCCCTCAGGCGCCCCATCACAAAAGTGCCCCAGAGCTAAGGATCTAGGGAGCCATCTCCAATTGCAGCCCCGGCACGGAGAGAATTGGCAAAGGGGTCAACCCAGGTCACTCACCATCCAGTGAGCTCCGCTGAGAAGCTTCTCAAAGTTGTCAAAACCTGAACAGGAATGAACAGAAACAAAGGTCATTGCAAAGTCTCCGAAATAACGATCGGGACAGTATCTGAAAATCAACCTTTAAGTTTCTGTCAAGGTTTTGGGGCTTCTTTTGTCTGACATACTTGCATGGGGTAACAAGGCTAGTTCAACAACAAACAGGAAATCATGAAAGCATTGATTTCTGCATCCGATGAGCCAGTTTAATTTTCAAAAGACTGCCTTTATTAGAAACTCCTCTTTAAAAAAAACCTGGGGACTAAGAAAGACCCTGCAAGCCTAGACAAAAACCCAAAGCCACTTTAGAGGGCGCTCTTAACCAAGCAGAGGCGGCATCTGGGTACATACCGATATGGAGGGCGATGGAGAGACCGATGGCCGACCACAAGGAGTAACGGCCACCAACCCACTGCAAGAAAAGAACAGGAAGGGGGGAGGGGCAACAAGTTACTCAGGGGCTGACAGGACAGACACCTTCACTGGTTCTGACCCCTCCCTCCCTCCCCAAGGAAGAAGGAAGAAATGACAATGTTTTCTCCCTGCTGATGGAAAGCGCCCTCATTCTTGTGACCAGGGCATCTTGCAAAAAAGGTCACCTCCCCCCCCCCCGTCGGTGGGGGGGGGGGCGGGCCCGCCCCGGGGAGAGACGACGCCCCTTCTGGTTGAGTTGCAAATACTGCGTATTCCGGCCGTCTTTCGGCAGGAGTAATGAAAAGCAGGGGCTTGAGAAGAGCCCCTTCGAGGAAAGTGCTCCAGGTGTTTGATTTCTCACGCGCAGAAGGAAAAGGGAATCTGGCGCGGACTTCCATGCGTGCCCACGTGTGCCATGAAAAGGAGCCTCCTGTTGTGCCCGGGGCTGGGCTTTAACTAGGAAGAGGGTAGCCGTAGATACCCCACTGGCAGCTCCCAGATCCTGTTCATTCATGCCTGGAGCTTCCAAGTCTCCCCCTCCCTACAGAGAAATGTTCTCAAGGCCGTGTCTGAGTCCCTCAAAGATCAAAGGTCAGCTGCTGCCCCTCTCGGGCACTGTCTTGCTGGCCAACGCCTGACCTTTACTGACCACCCTTATGTCCCCTGCAAATGTCACCGCTTAGAATAGCGTGGAGGCCACGGGCAGCCCCACTGGCAAAGGGGTCTCCTGTTACCCTGCAGCTGTTGATGCTGAAATGCTCTCGGGAGGGTTCTTGGCCTGACCTTGGACAGGCCGTGCAGCCAAGCGGCCCACCAGCAGAACCACCCCATTGGGTGCCACCATGGGTGAAGTGCCCCGGCTTGCCCCCCAAAAACACCTCAAGAGGATGGACAATGGGGGCAGGGGCAGTGCCAGTGGAACAAGGGTGCTGGAGATGGAGTGTGGCAGGGCCAAAACAAGGGTGGGGGAGGGAATGATGGGCTCCAGAGTCAGGAGACGCTTTCTCTCCAAGAGGCACAGGCAGCACCTAGGCTGTAGCGGATGCAGCCCCACGAGACCTCTACACCTGCCGTGGCACTCTGTACGGCTGCAGTCCAGGAAGGTCCACGATAGATCACTGAGCCCTAAATGTGACAACAAGCCCGACGTTTACCCAGGGCAGAATTGTGCCAGTTAAATACATGTATAAGTACTCCTAAAAATGGGCACGTCCTGCTATTTGAGGCTGTTTGGAGACTTTTGGGGGGCCCCAGGAGTCCTCTGGAGCACCGGCTTTGCGACTAGCAGAGCTCTTGTGGGCGCTCCTGAATCAGACTTTGAAGAACTCTAAATCCCACAGCGCTACCGGGTGGTGTCACTCCAGGGCAGTGCTAGGCCAGTGCTCTGATGTTCTGGCGCTGAAACTACCAGAAGTCCTGCCCAGCACTGCCAGTGGTGATGGTTTCTGGGAGTTGTAGTCCAAGAACATCTGGGGGACCCAAGGCTTGGAACCACCGCTCTAGGAATTATTGGGGGTGGGTGGGAATCACTCACAGGAGCAAAGGTGTGACCCTGTTGCCCCCTCCTTTACCTCAGGCCCATCTTTGTTGGAAGGACCCACAACTTGTCTCTGGAGACCAGCAGGTCAGAACGCATATTGAAAAAAAAGGAGGCAGCATTTTTATAGCTGCAAAAAACACTTCCTTAATGGGGTCGTACTTACGTCCCAAAACTCAAACATGTTCTGAGTGTCAATTCCAAAGTCTTTAACTTTAGGCTGAGGAAGGAAAAGAGAAAGAAACAAGGTTAGAAAAAGAATGAGCTCATCCACCAATTTCTGCCCAGCTGGCAAGATTAAGAACTGTAACGGGGTTTCCTTGGAAACCAAAAGGTTGCAAAGTTCCCGAGAATCCCCGAAAGGCACCCGGGAAAGGCCCAGAGCTCCACCCTGGAGTGCTTGTTTCTCACACTTGGGGATTCTACGGATCAGCCCCTTCCTCTCGGCAGGTGAGAGAAAAAGGCCTAGCTGGAAAACCTCTGCCTTCCTGACACCCTCAGGTGCCACCTACCCACAAGGCAGCTTCTCACAGAGGCTTTACCAGCTCTTGGTAAAAAGATCTGGCCTGATAAACACGATTATACCTCAGCTGGACCAGGTTAATTCCCTCTTTTCAGGCCTGCCCTGGGAATCCACCTGGTGCAAAACGATGCCTCTTAATCAGGAGGATGAGGCTGGGATCATGAAACTATGGCCACCTTGGGTCTGAGGACAACCCAAGGGCCTCCTCCATGTCCTTAAAGCGCTGATCAGCTTAGGGCTCCCCTCCCTAGAGGCCCCTCTCCTCCTCCTCCTCCTCCTAGGCGGCCGTCCACCCTCCGGTAGAGGCCGTTCTGACGCCTCCCGAGGGGCGCTGCACAACGGCCCTGAGGGCTGAGGTGCCGCCTCCGTGAACCCTCCTTGCCTCCACCCTGTTAGGCCACCTCCTCCTCGACAGGACCTCCACCGGCAGCCAAACACAGACCAAAACCCTCCTGGATTCTTCTGCCGACATCATGCAACTGGCATAAATCTCAGCCATTTGCAAACCGGCTCCAGATCCAAGAAAGAGGCCAGGACCCAGCACCTGCTGTCGTACGCCGGGGCGCGCCCTCCCTCTCCGCACCTCTGCTTGCTAATTCTGCAGCCTTTGGGGTGGTCCAGAACTTGCTGCAACCTCCCCCTTGTGCAGCCACGCAGAGTCCCAGTTTGGTTCAATAGTCAGGAGCAGATCTCCAGAGCCATTTGGACCTCTTTCTCTCTCTCTCGTCCCACAGAATTGGCATGGATTCTCACTCCAGGGTTGGGAGGGAGGCGCACCCCGAGGTCGGTCTACTCACCCCATTGGTAGAAAGAGCCACAAAGTGCTTGGCCACAGCCGAAGGCTTGAACAGAAACAGAACAAAGGGAAGGGAAGGTCAGTCGGAGAAGGACTTACTCCTTTCTTTAAAAAAATAAAAATAAAGTTGTAACATTCTGTTGATTTCCAATTTTAATTTCCTTTTTCCATTGCACTCTATTTTGTCAGTTTATCCCATAAAATATATTCCTGTAATTTTATTAAACAGTCATCAACCAACAGCTCTTCTTTGCTTTTTCATTCTCTTGCTATTTGATTCCTGGCTGCACCTAAAATATATATAAACATATCCTAGTCTCCTGTCTTGATTTTCCTCTTATCATATTTAACAAATAAATGTCTGGTCTTAATTCTTAATTCTATTTAAATCTCCAAGTTGTTAGTATATAGTCAATTTCTCTCCAAAACTTCTTTATTACCTTTCAGTTCCACCACATACGATATAGTAAACCCTTTTCTTATTTACAGCTGCAACACTTATTTTTATTTGTTTTAGTTATTTCTGCTAGCTTCTCTGTTGCTACATAGCACCTATATAAGACTTTCAAATAATTTTCTTTCACATCAGTACTTGTAATTAATTTTTGGTTTTCATTCCATGCTCTAGACCAGTCATCAAGCTGCATTGTTCTTCCTATGTCCTGTATCCATTTAATAATATTTTCCTTAACTACCTCTTGCTCCAGAGGACTTATTCCTGACTAATGTCAGTCACTGTTTGATTGGTATCTTTGTGTTTAGTGTCACGCTGGCACTTTCTCGTTTTAAACTGTGATGTGCCCCTCTGAAATCTCCCCGTGTGTTGTGTTCCTGATTTTAACCTTTTGCTGCCCTGTGGGAGAGATGCGCTTTTCACAGTGGAAGAGACCTCAACGGCCATCCAGCCCAGCCCCCTGCCATGCTTAAAAACCTCCAAAGAAGGAGACTCCACCACCCTCTCCTTTGTGGCAGCATATTCCACTGCCCAACAGCTCTAACTGCCATGAAGTTCTTCCTAATGTTCAAATGGAATCTCTGTCTTTTCCTGTAGTTTGAAACCACTGCCCCGAGTCCTGGTCTCCGAAGCCATGGAAAACAAGCCAGCCCCCTCTTCAATAAGACATCTCTTCAAATACAAAGGGTTCTGCTTTATCAATTTCATTTCAATCGTTTTGTGTTTAACCCGTTGCAACCACTGCATTCTGTGGCCGCCCTGATATTTCTTTTAATCACATGGGCGGCCACAGACGGGAGCCACCCTGCTTTCAAAGAGAGGGAACAGGGGTCTGAGAAAGGAGGACAAGCCGTCCGCCTGTGGCCTCGCTCCCCCCCCATTTGGAAACTAGGGGGAGAAGGGTTTAGGGTGGTTTACTTAACCCCACTCCCCACCCTACAACTGGATCAGCTTTGGGTCACAAAGCCAGCTTGCCCCCGGGGCCAGACCACCACCACCACCACCACCACCACCTCCTCTGGGCAGCCTCCCAGTGTGCCACAAACCTGGCCTTTGCCATACGACAATCGCTGGGGTGGGGGTGGGTGTCCAAATCCCTTCCTTTTTACTTTGATCAGGGCAAAAAGAATTATCTGAGAAGTGCAAAGCCGGAAGGGACACCCCCCCCACACACACACACAAATGCACCACAGAGGCCCCAGGGGTGGGGGTGGGGATCAAACCCCTAACCCCTGGTTCTACAGCCAGATCCCTAAGCCCAATGACCTCTGCAGCAGTTCAAACCAAGAATGAGATGCAGGCAGACCTGACATGATTTTAGACCATTTTAGACTGGGGAAAGCAGGGTCTCGCATCAGGGAACCTATTCATAGTCCAGGCATCTGCCTTTGGAAAGGCCAACCCCATCTCAAGTACGACCTGGTTTCAGGCTGCAACGGAGGTGCCAAATTTCAAAGGGGCAACCACTGAACTGTTTCCGATCTCATGTTTCTTTTCAGCCAAGTGGGCCGCATTCTGTTTGAAGGCACAGGCCCACCTCGACCCTCGGGCCTTGGGCAGGGCCAAATCCAGGGTCTTTCCAAGCCACCTTTTGCCCATCTGGAGCCGGTCCTGAGTTGTCACCACCCCAAAGGAAACAAACCCTTCCTTCCTTATCTCTGTGCCATGTGCACCAGCCTCAACCATTTCTCTCTCCTCCGATGCCAGAGTCCAAAGCCACGGTTCAAGGTGGGTCTGCTTACTTTCTTTAGAGCGAGCAATGGAGCCCATGACTGGCAAGGGATCAAGAGATGATTTCACCTGCTACCCAAGTGACCCACCCAGGACGCATGCCCGTGTCAGAGCAAACATGACCACTTACTTGTCTGCCCCCCTCCAGTGGAAATGATAGCTATGTTTAAATATTTGAAAGGATGTCATATTGAAGAGGGAACAGGTTTGTTTTCCATGGCTTCAGAGACTAAGACTTGGGGCAATGGTCTCAAACTACAGGAAAAGAGATTCCAGTTGAACATTAGAAATAACTTCCTGATGGTTAGAGCTGTCCGACATAAGAGGAATATGCCGCCCTAAAGGAGGGTGGTGGAGTTTCCTTCTTGGAAGGTTTTTAAGCAGAGGCTGGAAGGCCATCCTGTCAGGAGTTCTGTGATGGGGGTTCCTGCATGGCAGGGGGTTGGGCTGGGTGGCCTTTGAGAGGTCCCTTTCAATTCTATGATTCTACCTCTGTGATCTCTGCTAGGGAATCACAACTTGTTGTTAAATCCCTGTGTGAAATCCTTGCTTGCTTGAAACCGACGGGAACACTTGGCAGAGTTAAGGAGGGAGCAGGGAAAACCAGGTCCCTTTCCCAAAACACAAGTGTCGCATCAGGGTTGGGTCTGTACCGAGCTGCATGGGTACGTCCTTACTTACATCTTTAGCTGCATTCAGGAACCACTCTTTGGCTGTTTCGGCGTTGGTGATCGTTTCCTGGGTGGTAAAAGTCTGTGTGGGGGGGGGAAGGGAAAAAAAGGTTACGATGCTGGGCAAGAAAGCTTGGCCACCTGTAAAGAGTGCAAAGCAAGAAAAAGTGCAACCATCTGACAACCTACAGGGGCATGGCGGCAAACTTTGTATAGGCAGGCATTATCCTGCATTTTCAACATTCTGAATAAACTTGCATTGCATCCGTCACAGGGAAGGATGCTAAAATTTCTTCTCCTGCTTCTAAAATGCCTGGTCCTCACACTTCCAAGCCTCTCCGGAAAAGTTTACCTGCACCAGAGGCAGCCCTGCTTGTGACTCCGAGAAAATTAAAAGAAGGGCTATTTGGCACCATTCATATCTGCGAGGAAGAACCCTTGGCACTTTGACAAAGTTCCAGTCATGTCCTTCCTAAATGAATCCTCCTGGCAGTGGCTAATTCTAAAACCTGCCAGAACCCTCAGTGCCTTCCCACCAAGACCTGCCTCTTCTTTTTCCAGCTTCAGAGCTAAACACAGCTCTGCTTGTTCTCATTGCTTGTCGGACAATGCCATTTGCTCCTTCGCAAACAAAAGTGTTTTTTTTTAATAGGCTGGCCTTATAAAAAGCCGAGAGGGTCAGTCATGCACGAACCACGTTCCTCATTAGAATTCAATGAACCATCAACGTGTCACTCACATTCCGTTCTCTCCCCATTTCTCTCCAAAAATGGTTCGATTATACACGAAAAGGATGTTTTTATAAAGCAAACTTCAGAAATGCCATTCATCCCTGTCCAAAGAGGTCCAATTATCTAGTTCGCTCTTGGAGGCGAGAGCCAAGGGATGTGGGGAGGCAGAGCTCTTGGGCTGCACGCCTGCCTGCCTGCCTCATTTGCAAAAACAAAGCCATCATGTTGGAGGCCCTCTTGGACCTTTGTCTGCTGCTTCCAAGAGGAAATCCCGAGAGGAACCCACCACTGGCGGGCTGCCTTTTGCATCCACAGCAATTCTCAAAAAGGAGACGCTCCTGAACTCGCAACACCCGCTGCCTCCCCGATGAATGAGAGCCCTGTTGTCCTGCTGGCACAGCTGAGGCTGATGCAGGCCAACTGGGATGCCCCCCACCCCCCACCCCCCCAAAAGGCGAAGATCTCCTGCCAGCGATTTCAGAAATGAAATGTCTACCTCTTCCCAGGATGTTAAGGGAGTCCTCTTCACAGCCAAGAACTAAGAGCCACTCGAACACATACAGCCTGGGAATCATGGCACTACCATGGTGTAGCTGCCGGCCCGGGAGAGGCACACCCACCCGTCCACCCACCCAGAGGAACCCCCCCCCCTTTCGGCCTGAGCCACCAGGAAGCATCCCAGAGCCTACCTTGGAAGCAATGATGAAGAGGGTTGTCTCAGGGTTCAGCTCAGCCAGAGTTTTAGCAATATGGGTGCCATCGATGTTGGACACAAACCAAACTCGGGGCCCTCCTTTGGAATATGGCTTCAGAGCTTCTGTCACCATCAGCGGGCCCTGGGGAGAGGGAGAGGGAGGGAGGGACCGTGGCGGATCACAGGAGCACCCAGAGCCGCCGCCGCCGCCTTAGCCACGGAGGAGGAGCAGAGCGAGGCATCTCACCAAGTCAGATCCACCGATGCCCACGTTGACCACGTCGGTGATGGCTTTCCCCGTGTAACCCTTCCAGTCGCCACTGCGGACTTTCTGCAAGACACAAAGGAGGGCTGACCGCTTGGATCCCAAGCTCCCAGCGACTTGATGTTGGACACCAGATGTTTGGCTGGCCGGAGCTCATTCGCCTATTTCATGGAGCAGCCGCCACCATTTTTTTTTTTTAAGGGCCGAGTTTTGGAACTTCATCTACAGACTAAAAATTTGAATTTCCAAGGGAATATCCATTTTAAGATTGTTGCAGCCCAAACAATGAAACATTTTGTGGCACCCTGAAAAGACCTAAAAACAATTTATTATTATTATTATTATTATTATTATTATTATTATTATTATTATTATTATTATT